>SNQJ01S0078861.1:96682-124107 GCA_010110895.2 Picea sitchensis
AACAAGTGCCCTAACATAAAAATCATCTATATGGTGGCCTATATACAAAATGGCAATAGTTGGTCAATCATTGACCACTTCCACCCTAAGGAGCATCTTGGAAACCTATATTTCTTTTCTTGCTTGAGGAAGCACCTTGAGTGGTTCTAGGCCTGGGTGTGCTTCGACACTCTGGAGACTACACAAAGATAAAACATTTTTATAAGTTTTTTTTCCTCAATGGATTAATAGACATACAAAATGATACTTTTTAATTTAACCTAAGACAACTCACCGCATATGATATTTTCCATTGTGAGGGTGTTACCCTCTTTCATGACCCCAATCTCTCATTGATTCCAGCCTGCATCGATTACAAGAATCAAGTCAAGAAAATTAAACAAATATGTGTAAAATCAAATTCATGATACATAAAAAATTATCATCAACACATTATCTCACTGTGAATATCTTGGGCCTCAATGGAGATTCAATGGAAAATGGAGCACTAGGTTGTACAACCTGCTCTAAGAAAACCTCTATTATGGTAGTCTCGGTGGATGGGGCCGATGGAAATGGTGGTGGGAGTGGGTGGAATACAAGTGCATCCACTGTAGATGGATGTGATGGAAGAGATGGCGCAGATGGGTGGCCTGCATGTGAATCCAATGAGGATGTGTGCAATAAGACATATGTTGGGGGTGGACTGCGATACACCCCCACAAGATGTACAAGTGATTGCAACTCCCTAGGACTAGATAAAGGTAACCCAGAATAAAATTTTGAGGATGCCATAAAATAAAGAAATGACTATGGTGAATTTATCAAATGTGACACATACCTGTGTTTGGGATGTTCCCAATGAGAAGGTTTCCTCTACTACTGCATTGGTGGCGGGGCTAGGCATTGATGCATCCATTGATGTAGAGGGTCTATTTCTCAGACATAACAAATTCAAAACAACATACAATAATAAATATATATAAATACACAGAATACAAAATAAATATATAATGATGAAGAACATAGAGAGGGTTAAGATACTAGTGTCCTCCTTGAAGCTATGGTATCCACTGGGATCTATAGGCCCATAGCATATATCCTCGTAGTTCAATCATTTTTGAGGTTCACATGAACAACTTCTATGTCTATGTGCCCTCTCCTCACTATACTCTATTGTGCATGTTGAAGATCCAACCCCTCTATCAATGTCACTCCCAGGCACCTGCTACTAAGATAGTTCAACAAAGCTATTATGTTGCACTAGGATACAAGTCAATGATGAAATGGCTAGTTGTACCTTAACAAATCACCTTGTTGCTCCTCTCTAAATCCTCTATATTTTCTCAATGAGAGTAAGTACATGAGCGCGATTTGTGCAAATGATCACAAATCGCGCTCGCGTCCCTTTAAAAAAACATAGCAGGGGAACGTGTGCACATTCCTAGGAAGAATGTGCATGCATTTCTTCCATTAAACCTACATGGAAAGATGAGTAGAGGTTCGAGCACTTCTAAAACTATAGGGTTAGGAAAGTGTGTGCATTCTTGAGAATGTGCACACGTTCCTGCGAGTGTGCATTCCTGCTGACCCCTTGCCACGTTTTCGACCACCAACTTCATGCACTCACCCATATTGAAGATCAATAACCAAATAAGTTCAAAATTATAAAAGGTTACAAGGCCTTGAGGAAACCAGATGTCCCTTAATAAATTCATTTAAGAAAAGTAAACCTTCATCCAAGTGTAAAGCATCCTTAGACAATGAATTGGAAAACTGTTTAGTTCTCTCTATATATGAGTAAAACTGATCATCTGAACATGATTAGAGATATCCTTCAAATTTAATTCCAATTGTGAAAGACTAGTAATATGGATATGTATTTTATTGTTCATCCATTTAATAGTGATAACAGAGTCTCCAAACACATTTAGTTGAATAATAATTTTCTCTAAGGAAGACTTCAATAGGAAGAACAATGCTCTAAATTCACCTTGAATATTGGTCCCAATACCTAGATTTGCCTTACTAGTGAAATAGTGATCCTCAGTAGTAAATAAAACAAAATCTAGACTCTAGAAGTATTTTGGACCCTAGTGTAATACCCCCATTTCCCACAACTTGTAAATATAATTATATTTTTGTTAAAAGACTATGGACAGATCTATTATGTGTGGATTTAGGAAAATGATGAACCTTTGCTAAGGAAGGTAATGTGAGTATTTATGTTATTAAATAAAAGTGAAATTTTTGAATAACTACTAAAGGTGTTTCCTACATAGATTATGCTTCCATGAGAGGGAATGGTGAGCGGAACTAGTAATGGTTGAGATGACCCTTTCCAAGCCAATACTTTGCTAGATTTAAAATGCTAAGACCCAGAGCAATTCTATGTCCAAGAGAAATTATTTACCATTCAAGATGGTAGTTGGGAAGTCTTCCTCAAGAGTCAATGAGAGGATGGGCAGAGTACCCATCTAGAAGTTTCTTGATCTAACCCACTAATTTTTGGATTGGACCCATAGAATATTTCTATAGAATGCAAAAAAATAGGAAAAATTGTGGGCATAGGGTAGAGAATATACACAAATGGGCTTAGAGACCAATTTTGAAGAGGAAGAGCATGTGAAGCTCTATGGTTTTGAGGAGAATTGAGAAAAAAGTATAGCTCTGGGTACATGAACTGTTGGGAATTTTTTTTTAATCAGGTTGATAAATGAGGCTGCAAGAGGTTTAGTGATTGTAGTGAAAAATCATAGAAGACCCCCTTGCTTGGTGGACTAAAGACTCAACTGACAAGTTCTTATGGGAGAAGGAGAGTAACCTTTGTCCTTTTATTGTTTATTGAGCTAGAAAAAAATCAGATTTCTCTCTTGGCAGCATACTCTGGCTAATGGGTGGCTAGGTAAAAAAAAATAGGAGCAGTTGTGCCTAAGGTTCGGTGGAAAATGACACACCCTTCAACGGTTTCCAGTGATTTCTAAATATCAGATAAGTGTTTTCTATGTCTTTTATTTCCATACCAAGTTTATTTCATATTAGGGAATTCATGTGATGGTAATTTGAAGAATTTGTCACTCTAATTCACATATTGGAATTGTCACTATGATTGTTTGGTTGGATTTGGAATCCAAAATAAGACCTAGGAAGCATATTTTGTTCTTGGCTTTCTACTTGTTTTATGCTCTCGAAGAGAAGTTGTTAGTAATTATTTGTTAATCAAAGTATGAATAAAATGTTGTTCTGGAAAATATTCTAGGTATCAGGAGTTGAGAGAAAGTATTAGACCTCTATGTGGTTTTGGGAGGATAATCCAAATATTGAAGAGAGGGAAAATAATTTAAAATTAAATAATGAGAAAATAATAAGAAGTAGAAAAAAAATTCCCCAATTTGAAATAAAATGAAACTAAGGAGTTGATGCATTGTGATTAATTTAGTTTCATTAGGATTTGGTAATTTTTTACCAAGAATTACACCACAGATTTGTGTCCAAAAGGGAAATACTGAAAATGGTCACTATTCCTTGAAATTAGCAAAATTTGGCATGAAAATAAGGTAGATGGTAGTTTCTGGTAAAAACATAGTTTTACCATGGAGAATTTTATTTCCAAGAAATGTAGCATTGGAAAAGAAATTTTAAACAAATAAATTGCATAATTTATATATGTATATATATTTATATGTTCTTTAAACAAATTTTTCATGGAAGGTAAAGACAGGTAAATTCCTAAATTTACCATCTAAATGTCTTAATAAATGAATATTTAAAGCTAGAAACTCATATATATTAAAACTATGAGTTCCAATATTGTGCGTGAGAAATGGGAAGCTTAAAATTTTCCCTTCTATGCAAAGAAACATTTTTTTCCAAACTTCCAAGGTGTGAGAATCTTTCTTTGTACAGGTGGGTCTGCACTCTCAGAGTTCTTATTAAGTATTTCTATTATTAATAATTTTAAGGTCGGGAAATAAAATTTCCTTTATTTTCTCAAAGTATATATATATATATAAAGTCGTGATTTAATTATTTAATGAACTCCTAATCACTGAATTTCAGACCACGAGAGTTTTAGAGTTTGAAGTGTGCATGAGATGGGCGATCTTCTGAGGGATGAGAAGGTCAATCCTTTTCCTGTTATATATATATTACCATGTCGGACCCGGATCTCAGGCATTGAATGTTCTGAGCATGTTAAAAATGAATGAAAGATTTCACGCTAGGGGTGGGTGATTTAAATATATTAATCAATATGTATTAAGCCTTAGTGCAACATAATGGATTTTATTATATTATAATGTAATATAACTGATTATAATTATATTATAATATAATCACTCAGATAAGAATGACCTTTCTCTCTTTTTAAAATTTAATATATGTGTTATAATATAATATAAACGTGGGACCTTCACGTGGGACCCTCATCGATATGTTGAGCATCAAGACCTCAATAATTTGAGATGATGTTTCATGTGCTAAAAGAGTCGAGAAATACGATCTGAGATATCCTTATTAAAATATTCGTATAAATGTTAAATATAATTAACTATATAATAATATAATATAAATAATAAAATTTGTATTATGAAATAATTATTTATATCACATTATAATGATATATATATAAAATGTGAATCTCCATCGGAATCTCGGACATTGATGGTTATGAGCATGTAGAAAAATGTATGTAAAGTTANTAATTAATTATATATTAAATAATATAATATAATTAATTAAATTAAAAGTTCCAATATAACACTATTTGAAGAAAAGAAAAATGGAAGCACCTAGTTGGTGCTCTCTCTGTAAGGCAATTAATGAAACTGTTTCACACATTTTCCTCCTTTGTCCCTTTTCTCAAAATGTATGTTCTACTTGCTCTACTCTTCTGAATAGGAAATGTAACTGGGTTGGGCCATCAGTGGAAGAGGCATGGAAAGATTGGATATCTCTGGAAGGTAATCGAATTATAAAGGCTCTACCTCTTATTGTTAACTGGGGAGTATGGGTAGCTCAAAATTCTTCCATATTTCATGAGAAACACATTCCCTATGAATTTGTTTCTGCTCAGAGGATCACTATATTATCACACTTCCCATAGGTCAAAGGGTCTCCTCTTATTCCTCACATTCATGAAGAATAGGTGGACTAATTCAAACCATGGGCCTTCTTCGATGGTGCTTCTCAAAAAAACAAATCTCTTTGTTGGGGGGTGTCATTATCTACTTCAAAATAAAGATTGGTCTCAGTCCAGGAACCAATAACTATGTTGAGCTTATTTCTTTAAAACTGTTATTACTATTTGCAATAGAAAAAAGGGTGGAGTCAATACAATTATTTGGTGACTCCTTGATTGTTGTGAATTGGGCTAGGATGACCATGAAATGTCACAATATCATATTATTTCCTCTTCTAGAAGAAGTTCATAGGTTACTATCCTATTTTGATTCCTTTCAATTACAACATGTCTATAGGGAGAGAAACAATGATGTAGACCAGCTCTCCAAACTAGGACTGGAAATGAGTTATGGGTCATGGATGGTAGAAGAATATAAGGATGGTGACTTCTTTGAATATTATCATCATCCATTCATAGAAGAATAGTCGGTCACAACAAAATGATATCGCTTTGCAGGGATTGTTTTCTTTACATACGTTTATTGTAACATCCCGAACCACCTTCTAGGTTATGACACTTAAAAAGTTTTTTTCTCTAATACCATTTTGTAATGTTCCATTACCAACAAAAACTCAACCAAGTTTCTCTAATACTAGTAAAACATAAAAATAAATTATGCAATGCAGAGTTACATACATATTCATAACATAAATATACATGCAACATAAACAAAATAAACCCATGAAAACATATGCATAATTATTACTGCAACACATGGTTTAATACATAATAGAACTTATCCTTGATTAAAGGTACACTAATTGAGTGTAGACCTTCCACGTTTCTCTTAACCTTAGACCACACTACTCATTAGTCTTAGCAGTGGGTCACCCCCAATTTGGGGATAAACTCCACTTGGGTAAGGGTTCCTAGTTGAGATAATTTATCTCACTCAACATGAAACTCAGTCACAGGTAAATCAGATACATGTGACTCAATCACAGGAAATTTCATCACAGGTACCAATTCATACTAACAACCTACAGTCCCTCATTCCCCACATGCCTATCCCACCCCAGGAAGTGTGCCCCTTCTTTGCTCAACAGTCCTTCGGCTACCCCATTTCCATTCTAGGGATTCAAAAAAAGGCAGGATAGGAAGCCTCAGAGCCTTGTTGTTGCATTTTTGCACCTCGGGAAATTACTTCCCTACAATTATCTCACTTAGAGAGAATGCAATGTCTCACGGGCCTGACAACCTGCCCCTTCAGTCTTGATTTCCAAGATAAGCAATGTACATGTATGTGTGACAGTAACAGAAGAATATTGGTCACAATAACAACAAGGTTCGATGGCTGTAACAAATGACTCAGATTCCCCCCTAAGTGATTTCCTGAATGATTGAATGATAGAAAAAATATACTAAGTTCAAAATATTTGGATGCATGTTCCCAACTTGACACTTGTCATGTTGAGAATTTTCTACATTCCATACGTCCTCCTCCTTCGAACTTACGATATAATAATATCCCCACTTTACACTTTAAGCAATATTAATATAATAATCCTTTGGGTTTAATCCCCCTTAACCTCAGCTAGTGGAGTTATCCCCTCATACTCTTTTATGTGGTCGATCTGTCGCAGTGATGTATTTTCATTATATTTGTATGTGCTTACATTTACATTCTCAGGACAAATGTACTGATCTTTTATATCCAGGATTACTATCCTCAAAACATAAAGATCGCACACTAAAGAATCACGCGTGGAAATTATGGGATGCACACACTCTTCTTTTAGTGTGCCATCCTCACACACTTATACAGGTGCGCATTACATCATGACATATATACAAAAAGGCTCCATGGCCTCCAAATCATGTTCTAAGTTGTTGTGCACTGAATCTTGGAATGTATGCCATCATCATGCAATATATCGATGCACGTTGTATTCTTCAAGTTGTTTCCTTTTTTTTGCGCCATTCTTGTGCGCTTACACAGGCATGCGCCAAAACATTAAATTGTTCTCTGTATCATTTTACAAACTACTCGCACTCCTTTGGTGTGAGATTCTTGCGCACTAATTTAATGTGCATTGCACCAAACCACATATCTTATTCCTTAAGCTCACCAAATTATATGTGATTTACAGTTACATTTATATTTACAAATGGGGTTCATCCTAGGGGTATTACATTCATGTCCTCCTTATTTATACATTGTCCTCAGTGAAGTATATACATATGTACAACCAAAACTCAAAAATTTTCAAAACAATGCGGGTATTCTACCCACATAGCATCTTCGTGCTCCCAAGTTGCATCCTCAGGTTCGTACCAGGTCCATTAGACCTTTACTAGCCCTATGGATCGATTCTGGATCTTCTTGATCATCTAATCCAATATGAACACTGGATGCACTTGAAAACTGCCTTCTTGTTCCACCTAAATAATATTCGAATCAATGACATGATTAGTATCAGGTACATACGTTTTAATCAATGATATATGGAATACATATTGACGCAGGTAAGACAATCATGTATTCCATAGGCCCAATACTTTCTATGATTTCAAATCTATATAAAAACGTGTTGCCAACTTTGAGAAATTTCGCAACTTCAGGGAACTTTTGTTGGCCTTTAATTTTAGGAACACATGATCATGCACATTAAATTGTTTGTGAGTTCTTCCCTTTTCATAATATCTTTTCTTCTAGTCCTAGGAAGCCTTTAAATTCTTCTTTATTTTAATCATTTGTTCTTCCATTTCCCTGAGTAGCTTTGGTCCAACTACTTCACGGTTTGTTGGGTTGTACCAACTCACTGGTGTGTTTCATATTCTACCATAGAGTGCCTCAAATGGGCTCATCTTCAGGGATGCTTGGTACCCATTATTGTAATAAAATTCTACCAAGTGTATATAATCCTCCCATTTGGATGGTTTATCCATCACATACATCCTTTAGCATGCCTTCTATTACCTGATTCACTCTTTCTGTCTGCCCATCCGAATCTGGATGATAAGTTGTGCTTAAGTGCATATTTGTTCCAAATCCTTTCCAAAATTTTGATGTAAATTTTGGATCTCTTTCAGACACAATTGTCTTGGGAATTCCAAGTAATCGATTTATTTCTTTCAGATAAATATCAACTATGTTGGTTGCCTTATGAGTGAGGTTTATTGGAATAAAATGGGAAACTTTGGTAATCTTATCAACCAATACCATGATAGAATCATGTTGTTTTCTATTTCTTAGTCGTTTAGTAATAAAATCCATGGTTACCACTTCCTACTTCCACTCATGAATGGGAAATGGATGCAACAAACAAGCTTGGTGTTTATGCTTAGCCTTGACCTTTTGACATTCCAAACATCTGGCAATAAAATCAAAAACTTCTTTCATCATGCCTGGCCAATAATATTGGCTCTTGAAAGTTGTAATAGTTTTCTGGTAACCTGGGTGTCCATCATAAGGCACATTAGGCATTTCTCCCAATATAATATCCTTCAATGCCCTAGAATTTAGCACATAAATTTTACCCCTATACATGTGGATTTCATCCTTTTCAACTTATAGTCTTCAAAATTATACTTTAAATTTCCTTGTTGTCGTTTTTCCTTTACTTCCATGTATTTCTGATCTAATTTTGCAGCTTCTAGAATTCTATCTTCTAGATCTAATTGGTACATGATAATGGATGTAGAATGCATCCTTATATTGAGTGCATCATCCACCTTGTTCTCTTTACCTTTGATACGATTTATATCAAAATCATATTCACTGAGTAAATATAACCATCTTCTTTTCTTGGAATTTAAAGTTGGTTGTCCAAAAAATTACTTTAGACCACTATGGTCTGTCCTCAACTCAAATTTTTTCCCCATGAGGTAGTTCCTCCACATATTTAATGCATGCACTATGGCTTCCAACCCCAAATCATGAGTAGCATAGTGTCTTTCATTCTCTTTCAACTTCCTTGATTCATAAAACACAACATACCCATTCTGACTAAGGACTTCACCAAGTCCATCTTTACATGCATAAGTGCATACAATGAAATATTCAGTTGAATCAACAATCCTCAGTGTTGGAGAAATTCTTAATAAATGCTTCAAGTGTTGGAAATTTGTTTCAAAATACAATGTCCACTCAAACTTCACACCTTTCTTCTGTAGCGAAGTAATTGGGTGTGCAATCCTTGAGAATCCTTCAATAAATATCCTATAGTAACCTGCAAGGCCCATCAATGATCTCACCTCCGAGATATTCCTTGGTGTTGGCCATCTTGCAATGGCCTTTATCTTTTCTGGGTCCACTTCTATTCCTTCCTCTGAAATGATATGGCCCAAGCAATGAATTTTCCTCTAGTAAAATAAGCACTTGTTCAATTTGGCATACAATTGATGCTCCCTCAAAACCTGTAACACCGTTCTCAAGTGTTTCTAATTCTCTTGTTTAGACTTAGAATATATCAAAATTACATCTAAAAATACAATGACAAAATTGTCCAAGTAATTCCTGAATATACCATTCATGAGACACATGAAGACAACTAGTGCATTCGTTAACCCAAATGGCACCACTGTGAACTCATAATGGCCATACCTTGTTCTGAAAGTAGTCTTGTTGATGTTTTCTTCTTTAATTCTTACTCGACAATAGCCTGACATAAGATCAATCTTGGAGAATATTTTTTCATCTTTCAGTTGATAAAAAACATCATCTATCCTTGGAAAAGGATACTTGTTCTTCATAGTTACCTTGTTCAATTGTTTGAAGTCTATGCAAAGTCTCAATGTTCCATCCTTTTTCTTCACAGATAATATTGGGGCACCTGAAGGTGACACACTTGGGAGTATATATCCCTTCTTTCGAAGCTCTTCGATTTGCATTTGCAATTCCTTTAGTTCATGTGTACTCATCCTATAAGGAGTCTTATATATTGGAGTTGCTCCAAGAATTAGATTGATAGATAAATTAATATCTCTTTTGGGTGGTAGTCTTGGTATTTATTTGAATAAATCTTCAAACTCTTTTAGGACTGCATAATCTTCAATATTTGGCACCGTCTCATTAGGTGTCTCTTCCATTTGCATGGAAAATATTTGGCACCCTTTCTTGTAACGTTTCTTCAGCTGCAATGCTGAAATTTCTTTGACAGTTACTGCTCTAGGAATTCCTTGTATTGTCCTTAATTTTCCTTCCTCATCCAAGCAAGTAAATGCTTTATTATAATAGTCTATAGCATCATGATGTTGTTCCAACCAATCCATACTAATTATGAAGTCATAGGAACCTAAAGGTATTATGTTCAGATCTGCTTTGATGTTCAGTCCATTCATGCTCATTGGACATGCTTTGACCAACTCATTAATGTTTCTTCTAGCTCATGTAGTTAGCTCCACCATCCAAGGTTTTTCAAGATTACTTCTTGGAAAATGAAAATTTTCCACCATCTTAGGATCTAGATAACTATGACTAGCTCCTAAATCAATTAAAATGGCAATGGTATGGTTATTGATATTACCTTCCACTTCAATCATATGTGATTGAAACTCATATTGCTTATTGTCCAAGGCTGCATAGATCTTAGGTACACTTCTTCCCATGTCCTCCATTGTTTCAACTTGTTGTACATTGTGAAAATTTATAACTCTTTCACTCCTGTGAGAGAAATCTATGTACATATGATATACCTTACAACCCCAACCTTGAATAGGTGGTTGACTTGGTATTTTCCCTAATGACTATTTCATTTTGGATTCTTTAGAAGTTGGTTGTTCCTGGTAGTTATTTCTGAAGAATGATGGCTTAGTTCCTTTCTTCCTCTGTTCCATCTTGCTTTTCTTCTTGTCTTCCAAAGATTTTTGGCAAGTGGAATTCCCTTTATGTTGATCATAAAGACACTTATACCTTCTTATAGTTTCCTCCATTATTTTCTGATCATCATATTGTTTCTTGTCACTAGTAAAAGATGGCATCCCACTCAAATATATTTGAATCTTAAATTTCTCATCTTTGATGAAGGAAACATATTTCAACAACTCTAAAAACCTCCTTTCATACTCATCTATGGTCATACTTCCAAGCTTGAGTTCAAAGAATTCCTTCATTTTCTTATCATAGAATCTCTTAGTCAAGTATTTCCTTTGAAAATACCTCTTGAATTCCCTCCAAGTTGCCTTGTTCTCATCAATGTGTTGTACTTGTACATATTTGTCCCACCACATTTATGTGTTTCCCTTGATTTGATAAATAACAATTCTACCTTTTTCATGTGAAGAGTAATTATGCAATTATAAATACTTTCTCATTTTTAACAACCATGTATCTGCATCCTCATCCTTCTTGTGTTCACCATAAAACGTAGGAGGCTTGATTTTGTTCATTTCCCCCTGAAGTTAATCCACTCTAAACTTTTTCTTTTTCTTCCTGACATGAGATGGGCTTGCACTGTTGCACACTCTCCTAGTTGAATTCCTTGGAGAGTGATGGTGATGCCTACCAACAATTATGGCTCCCTGATATTCTTGTTGAATTCCTTGGAGACTTATGGCTCCCTGATATGCTTGACTCGGCCTCCTTATCCATATTGTTCTATATTATGTCCAAGCTCTTCATTAACTTAATGTGGACTTCTTCTTGTTGCTCCTTGGATTTAATAAGCCTTTCATTATCAACTTTGTAACTCATGACATATTTTGCAAACTTTTTATAGTCTCTACCAAGTTCATAATTTCTTCCTTACCTTATCCATGTCCATTTGAGTTTGTACCTTCATTACCCATATGGACATACATTCCTCTAACCTCTTCTTCATCTCTGAAAACTCCCTACACATCTTCCATGATTTTAAACTTGTGTTGATCCTGTTCTGATCTAATGTTGTTAACTCTGTAAAATGTGCAACCAACAAAATTTGTTAGGATAAACAATTAACAAATTCATGAAATTATGTATAATTGTGTTTCCATAAAGCTTCATAATTATTTCCTATGATTTCTTGGGAATATTAAATGCCCAATCAACTTTGCACGCATTACTTCTCCATTATAACCCATAATTATCATGCACCAGTTTTACACACACAATGCTAAAATGAAGTGCATGCACTGCACATTATTATCCAGTGTGCATAATTTTTTTTCATGTGCCAATACTCTATGTGCATTGCGAGTACCACACCACACAACCCCAAGGTTTATTCTTTTCACACGGCACACCAATACTCCATGTGCACCAATATTCTATCGTGCGCTAAAATCTACTGAGCCCGATTTTTTGTGTCATGCACCAATACTCTACACACACCACAAACACTACACCATACCACATCGGGGTTTAGTGTATTTATACTACATGCCAATTCCTAAACCTTCGTGCGGCACAAAAATTCAACATGCATGCACTTTGTAACAACTTTTTTACGTGCACCAATAACTTTGTACCATGCTTTGTCACCACCCCAATCGCACACCTTATGCATCACATTATTATTTTTGTGCCACAAGTTCTACACCATGCGGTGTCAAACTTCAACGTGCTTTACCATGCACTTATATTCTTCATGCGCCACCTGTTAAGCATGGTGCAGTGCCAAAACTTAATGTACATATCCTGTGTACTCTTATTTTCTTCACAATGCCCCATGTTTAGTGTCCACCATCTACACCACTATTTTTCCACATCACTGAGTTCGCACAACACAATACTTAATTTTAATGCACACACTTGTGCACCTATATTTTTCTATGCACCTCACTATTACTTAGCATGCACAATATTTTTTACGCTTCACTGATTTTTCCATAAATGTTGGTACAACCATGGACGTTCTACAACCATTTCATTTGTTCAATTTCACTAAATTTGTTGCGACTTATTTGCAACATCAAATTCAACCAATTCCTGTATGAATTTTCTTAAACATGATCAAAATTAAGAATGTCTCTTCACTTAACCCAATTTCCCCAAATTCTCCATGAATTTAACAACGAAAATTGGGGATTTTACCCAATTCCACTCAATGGCTTCAATTTACGTCATGGATGCCCTGAAACTTGAAATTTAGCCACTCCCAAATTCAATTCTTTGAAAGAATCTACGTCAACATTAAGTTATCTCGGCCCATCCAGGCTCAGTGTTGAAAAGTGTGCTCTGATACCATATTGTAACATCCCCAACAACCTATTGGGCTATGCCACTTTAAAATTTTCTTTCTTTGATACCATTTTGTAATGTTTCCATTACCAACAACAACTCAACCAAGTTTATTTAATATTATTAAAAAATAAAAGTGCATTCTGCAATGCACAGTTACATACATATTCATAAAAAAAATATACATGCATCATAAATAGAATAAATCCATGAAAATGGATGCACAAATATTACTGAAACACATGGTTTAATACATAATAACACTTATCTTTGATTAAAGGTACATCAATTGTGTGTAGACTGTCCACGTTCCTCCCAGCCTTTGATCTCACTTCTCATCACTCTCAGCAGTGGGTCACCCCAAGTTGGGGCTACACTCCACTTGGGTAAGGGTTCATAGCTGAGCTAAGTTATCTCACTCAACATGAAACTCAGTCATAGGTAACTCAAAAACATGTGAATCACTCATAGGCAATTTCTTCATAGGTACCAATTCATACTAGCAACCTACAGTCCCTCATTCCCCACATTATTTTCCCACCCTAGGAAGTGTGCTCCTTCTCTACTCAATATTCCTTCAGTTTCCCCACTTCCCTTCCAGGGCTTCAACAACATGTCATACAAGAAGTCTCATAGTCATGTCGTTGTAGTTTGGCACCTGAGGAAATTACTTCCCTGCAATTCTCTCGCCTGGAGAGAATGCAATGTACCATGGGTCTGACAACTAGCCCCTTCGGTCTCTCTTTCCAAGATAAACAATGTACATGTATCTATGACAATAACAACAAAATATTGGTCACAATAACATTAAGGTTCGATGACAGTAACATATGACTCAAATTTCCCTCTGAGTGATTTCCTCAATGATCAACTGATAGCAAAAAGGTACTAAGTCCAAACTATTTGGATGCATGTTCCCAACTTGACACTTTTGATGATGAGAACTTTCTGCAGTCCACACATCCTCCTCCTGGACTTAGGATATAATAGTATCCCCACTTTATACTTTAAGGAATATTAAGATAATAATCCGTTGGGTTTAAGCCCCCTTAACTTAACCACCCTTATATTTACACTATA
This sequence comes from Picea sitchensis, assembly GCA_010110895.2. NCBI lineage: Eukaryota > Viridiplantae > Streptophyta > Pinopsida > Pinales > Pinaceae > Picea > Picea sitchensis. The sequence continues at coordinate 111,025 of SNQJ01S0078861.1, forward strand.
TTTGTATGTTCTTAGATTTACATTCTCAGTACAAAGGTACTGATATTTTGTATCCAGGCTCACCAACCTCAAAACATAAATATCAAGCACTAAACCAATGCACATGGAACTTCTAGGATGTGCACACTCTTCTTTCAGTGCATCACCCTCACACACTTATATAGGTTCAAATTACATCATGACATATATACAAAAATGATCTATGGCCTCCAAAATCACATACTAAGTCATTGCGCATTGAATCATGGAATGTACGCCATCCTTGTGTGTTATATCGATGCACGTTGTATTCTTCAATTTGTTTCCCTTTTTGTGCGCCATTCTTGCACGCTTACACATGTGCGCACCAAAACATTAATTTATGCTCTATATCATTTTACAAACTACGCGCACTCCTTTGGTGTGATATTCTCGCACACTAACGTAATGCATGTTGCACCAAACCCCATATATTGTTCCTTCATCTGACCAGCTTGTATGTTATTTACAGTTACATTTATATTTACAATTCGGGTTGGGCCTAGGGGTATTACATTTAGCACACTAATGTATCATTTATTGGTCTCCTTACTGAATACTATAAGATGGATATTTTGAATGTAAGTATTTAGTGAATATATTAGGGAACTTTTTGAGCCACCTGGGAATATAGGAAACATACTCTTTTTCTTCCTTGTACCAGAATATTGACGAAGACTGGTTTCTCCACAATCTTTGTTTTCGGAAATACATGTGGACACATGTATCTACAAAATACAAATTTGTCTTTCTATGATGAATAAAATTTATGTTTTTTTTCTGAGGAAAAAAATAAATAAATAAATTATCGTAGCATGTTTATGTTACAAATTAATATATCGAGGAAATAATATAATGGCTAACACTAATCTAACCCCAAATATTGAATTCCCAAGGAAAAAGGGAAAGTAATCCTTGGTTTTATCGGGCCGATAATTTAGGAAAAATAAAAAGGAAATTACGGGGGTAATTAATTAATGAATACTAATTATCCCTAATAGGGATTAAATAAATGAATATTGAAGAGTGGCATTTTAAGAGGATAATGATTAATTAATTTAATAGGTTTATAAGAGCCAAACAAGTTTCAACCTATGGTTGGGTGAGCCTTTGTACGTTATGGTGATGTGGCATGTCAGGGTAGGCCAACGTGTCATCGTGGGGTTGGACGTGAGATAGGTGTGGGACCCTCGTCAAGCATAGGTTCTGTTTCGAGTGCTATAAAATTGAGTTGGTTGATCTGAGAGTGGACAGGTCTCCATCATATATATCTGTTGAGAAAAGTCAATCGGACCTCAGACCACCAAGGAGTTTTAGTTTTTCATGATATTGATAGGGGATCGATGACCCAATGTTTGTGGAAACCTAGTGGTGATGTGTGTCCTCCTTATATTCCAAATGATCATAGCGTAGGAATTCCCCTATTTTTAACCACTGTGTTGGTTTTCGGAGCATGTCAATCAACCACCATTGATCTCATATTTTGATGGTCGATCTGATTTGAAGTGTTGGGGTATTTTGTTCCCGAGAATTCACAGTTCCACTACTCTTGTGATGCCTTGATGATCCGATGCTGAGTGGGATGAGAAGATAAAGGTCGGTGGGATAGGTGGTGAATTCTAACAACATCCCCGCCATTAGACAGGTCAACGCTAGAAGATGACGAGCTATGTCGTATCAGTTCCATGTCGGATGGTACATGTGAAGTGGAACCACGTGGCAATGAGGTGGCCTTGGCGAATGAAGACCCTAAAATTTAAGAAATCCCTAATCTTTTATCTAGAACTCCATTTTAGGCCTAATTATATTCATTGAAAAGATCGTGATGAGCTAAAGATGATGATTCCCTCGAGAAACGACCTAGAGATGTTTGAGGAAAAGTGAAATTTTTAGTACCCCATCCCTTAAAAGGTACTTAGGGGGTTGGGTTTCTTACACCTTGCATGCTCCATAAAATAATCTCAACACATAATCCTTATTCATCATCACCTATCCAATCACATGACTATGTTTTAGATTTATACTGGGATTATAAGAAGAAAACAATGAAAGAGATTGTAATGAAACTCTGAAAGTGGGAACTTGGAAATACTCAAAAAGTAAGGCATTCCTCACCAACCAAATTCCCTAAGTAATCAAGTATGGGAGGGTTTTGTATTCTTTCATTTCTCTTCTAATAAACTACTCTTGAAAGAAATCTTCTAGCATCAGTTTATTCCACAAATGTTGAAGTGAGTTCTGCTCAACCTCTTTCCATACATGTCTTGAGTAAGGGAATTCCAAAAATAAATGTAAGGAAGTTTCTGCATTACTTATACAGAGGATGAAAATTATTGGGATTGCTTTATTTCATTTTTGTAGTATATCCCAAGTTAAAACCTTCTTGTTAAGAACAAGCCAAAGGAATAGAGTGCACTTTGGAGGGGCTTTAACCTTCCATAACTTTTTCCACCGCCAATATATTTCCTATACCTTGGGTGTTTGTAAAGTTGTACATCCAAGTTTTGCAATATAGATATTTAATTATATAATATGTTAAAAATATATATTGTATTTTAATACTAATAATAATAATATAAATAAAATAATATGTATCCACATGATTTACTATAGTGTCCTAATGTAGTTTAGGAAAATTAATAGTTGTGATAACTTGATAACTTATTGTACATTTATTAATTAGCTTGAAATCCAACATTTATTAATAGTGGGAGGGGAAAACAACATTATTAGCTTGAAATCCAACAAGAAATCATTTCAAATTGATGGAATCACTTATATTTAAATGTTAACATTGTACAATCTAGTTGTAATAGGGTATTGGATAGTGTTGAATCCATTTTTGCATTAACAACAACAATTTCATCAATCAAAAATTACAATTTGGAAATCCAATGATAGAAAACTAGAAAAAGTCGAACCTTCTTCATTATATCAATATCATTTATCATATGTTATCATAAAAAATGTTTAACCATATTATTAGTTCATGGTTGTATGTTATTGATGTAGTCATAATTTCATAATTTAATGTGATTGTATTTTATTGTTCTAACAATAATTTAATTAGTAAAATGATAATTTTATTCGTATAGATGCAAACTAAATTTTCTACGTTTTTACCCCTCCTCAACCACTTTTTTCCGACTAGTTTGTCCAAAATCCAGCTAGAAATTCAGAAAGATGGATGGAATTGCAGATTTCAATGGTTGAGATCACATGTTTAGGGTGGCATGGAGGTTTTTGAGAGTGTTGAATCGATTTTCGCACTCAAAAATGCGACTTAACAATGAAAAATTGTGATTTCACCAATTATTGATTTGTTGGATTACGGTGATAATGGATGACAAAAGTAAAAAACATAGAACATTTAAATTATGCCTATTCTTATATATATGTTTAGTATATATCTCATAAATATTAATATTATTCATGATATATTTTTATTAAAAATGGATCATTTGATATTTATAGTTGATCAGAATATGATGATGATTATTACATTTCATTCGAACCAAGTTTAATCCATGGTTTACACATATGTATTAATTTATGGGTTTTGTTTTGTGTGTGTAATAGTTATATTTGTATTAGATAAATAAATCTATCTTAGCTATACAAAGTTGTAAAACAATCCAAAAAAGGGGTTACTTCCCCTAATAAAAACTATTGATATTTTTAAAAAAAAATTGACTATTGATTATCATTACTATGAGTGAAAATAATTTGTAGGTATATTGTTGAATGAGCTAAACCAAAATAAATTTGACTCAATAATATAATACATAATGAAGAAAATAATAAAAAACAACCCCATGAAAGGTGTGTTTTGACACTTGGATTTTTTTCTTGATATCCTTGTATCCCACTATGTTGTTAAATTGGTCCTCAAAACACATGTATGCTCTAGTGGATTTAAGACTCAACATGGGGAAATTATAGGTATTCAAACTCTCTTCATTTTAGGCCATACTTACAAAGAATTACGGCACAAAGGGAGATTGAATTACCCTCTTTTGTAATTTTAGAAAATTATATAGTATATTAACTGTAAAAACCACCAAATCCACATTCAATTCAAGCTATAGAAACTTGCTACATTGGATTTGCATAAAATACCCCATCTCTTGCTATAAATCACAAAGAGACCTCAAGTGAACACCAATATAAATAGAAAAATGATCCCCATTCTTGAAGTCCAACAATTATTTTTCCTTCCCACTCCTCATGCCAACAATTCCATTGGAGATCAAAATACACTACAAATTGTTATGCTTCCAATATCCTATTCTCACATATCTTAATGATATGGAAAACCTTAAACAATCCACACATAACACATTTATTATATTCATGGTGCACCATTATTTGATAGAAGATAAGGGAAATCCATGTTGGAATTCTATTAGAACCACAATAGAATCTTTGACCAAAAACTTGAGACGATTCCTCTCCAAATTTTGATAAGAAGCACATAAACATTCACCTATTCATCCATTGTCTTTCCATATGGGAATAGGGAGGGAGGTCATGGATTCATGGTCAAGAAATATAAGCTATATCGGAGAACCACATTCTGAACAAGGTCAAAATATCATACAAGGATAATTTCATTAAATATGGAATAATTTTGGTGTAAGCCCTTTTGGAGGTAGACCAAAATCAATGTTTCCATAGTGTGGAATTGGAGTTTCAAAAGTGTAAAATCTAGTTCTGAATGTGCCCATATCAGATTCTAAAATTCCAAAATTGGATTTAGAAAGAAAAAAACAAAATATAAAAAAATGTAAAATTAGATCCCAAAAATAAAAATATCGAATCCAATATTGGCACATTCAGAATAGGATTTTGCAATTTTGGAATTTGATATTGGAACATTTGGTGTTATTGATCCGAATTTAGGAGTGGAATGAACTAATTAACAAACTGAATACAACACACAAAAAGATATGGAGAATAACACAAATATCTAGTGAACAATATCTTCTATTAAATAATGAAATAGGATGAAACTGTAAAACCGTAGAACTAAAACTTGCTCGAATGGTGGTAGTTATCTCTGAGAAGATATTTGGTTGTTATGTGCATACGTCTGAGCAAAATCGATTACAATGAGGCTGCATAGGGATTTTTGATATTACTCGTGAATGCAAAAACCCTAGACATCCAAAAACCTAACCCTAGAAGGTGAAACACCAAAAGTCATGTGGTCCCTATAGGTAAGTTGGTGTAATTTGGTACCTCAACTTCCTTGGGCAATAACTTTTGCATACGACCTCCATTTTAGGTGCGTAATAGCCTGTTGGAAGGGTATTTCATAGAAATACACATTCCTCCATCAAAATTTGACTCTGCCTACAGTTTGACTATGGAGAGCCAAGAAAACAACATTTAAGGATCCCAAAACGGCCCCAGAAGTACAACAAGATGTGTTGACATGAAAACATACAAAATAATTCAGTTGGATTAGGAGAGAGGACACCCATTTACCTGGAGGATGTGTGGGGATTATGACTGCCCCAGAAGTGTAGCACCCACAATTATAAAGAAGTACATAAGAACGTGCTAAACAAAAATGGACACGAGGAGCCAGTTGGAATAGGTGGGTGGCCACCAATATCCACCTAGATCAATCCTCCCCCCTTAGGAAGTAATGGTCTCTATTTCATTGAGTTCCCCCATCAGGTGAGGAAACTTCTGCTGGATTTGACCACGGGTGAACCACTTGCCTTGGTGTAGGAGTTTCCCTGCCTTGACAACCTGCTAAAGTTGGATCTGCTGTTGGCGAGTTCCCTTGACCTGTGTGTCCACGATCAGATTGGTGGATGATTATTCCATGTAGTTAGGGTTGAGATCTCCTAGTTTCAATTGTTCTGTGATCTCAAAAGTGTCCAATAATGGTGGAAAATATGGTCAAAGGAGGTCCACATTGAATATTGGATACAGACCAAGGAAGGGTGTAGTGTTTATCTCAAAAGCATTGATATCCATAGCCTTGGTGATAGTGTAAGGCCCATAATGAAGTGGGAGAATCTTTTGATGGGGCCCGATGAGACACTCCTTCTGTATATGTAACCAGAATTTGTCGCCAACCTAAAATTGGTGTGGTACCCTGTGTTGATCATTGCACTGCTTGTACTTAGCATTTGATTTTTGAAAAATCTCCTGGACCTGTTGGCGGATGTGTTGAATCCTCTCAATGAATCTAGTGTCTTTGTCAATTGCAGGCTGATCATGGGAAGAGTCTGTCTATGCGATGGAAAGAGGGAGTGCAACATCAATGGGTCCCAAGGGTTACAATCCTAGATCCACCTAAAATGGGCTATGGCCGGTGGAACTATGAAGAGTCATGTTGTAATTGTGTTGGACATAGGGGAGACTCTCGTCCCATGTACATGGATGCTTAGAATTGTACATGTGTAGGATGTGCACAATCATTTGAGTGATGACCTCTGTTTGGCCATCGGTTTGGGGGTGAAAGTAGTGGATTTTGTGAGCTTGGTGTCTATTGGTTTACTTATGCATTTATACCTGTAACATGATTGACCTAGGGTTCAAGTCTACTAGGGTTTCAACAAAACCTCTAAAACTATTGTCCCTCCTGGTAAACCAGAAGGCAACGCAGTGAACAAAGTGCACTACGCAGTCTCACCTGAGATAGTCTTAATGGATGACTACAATACTCAGGTGTTTTCAGTCCCGGATTGAGTGGGGATCTGTGAAATATGTGTTGGGAGTTTGATTTAAATTATTAAAGTAATATACAGTCATTCTCGATTATGCATGAAATATAATCAACTCATTCATTCATTAGGATAATATCTACTCATAAGAAATAAAAGAAACACAAGAACTCAATCACATAACACATGTTTTACCATGGTTCACCCCCTCCTGGGATATGTCCACAAAGATCTGGCTCTTGAGCTCTTCTATTATGGAAGTTCCAAAACTACAACGTCGCGCACATTAAAATTCATCCCCAGTTGGGTCAGGATCTATTATGAGGCAGACTAGATCGCACCAGGAACCTCATCCTGTGATCTAACCCTCAATATCTTCCCTCCTTACTCCTATATAGCTCAATATATTACAAAAAGGTATCGGATTACAATAGTGTTTCTCCGAAACCCATTAACATGTCTCTCTATCTCTGTTGTATTGACTCTCTAAACCCGACTCTAGATCTCACTATGAGACCTAGGTATCTATATTTATATGTTTTTGGCTCATCAGCCATTACAATGTATTACAAAAACCCTAACCCTAATATTGTTAGGTCTTCCATGCATGTGTGCATGATGCTCTTCCTTCCAGTTGTTGCTTTCCTCGTGCATGCTTTCTTTCTACTTTGTCCTGCTTCCAACATCCCCCCAACACTGACATGTGGCTCATCTCGAGCCACCTAACCCTTGTGTGCTTCATCGATCTCCATTGTGATCGTCTGGAACTTCTCCCTAAGCTTCGTTGCTTGCATTTGGGCCTGCGTGGTCTTCTCCTTGAGTGCGTCACATGTACTGCAATCTCGTCGTTGACTAACCTTGCACATTCTACCTGGGTTTGTGGCATATATGTTTTGGCTTCCTCCACCTGTGCAATGACCTTTGTTTCTCGCTACTGGAGTAATTCCATTTGAGTATGGAGCTCCTTTTTCTGCAACTCCATAGTTATGAGTTATGCCTGTAGTTTCTTCATGTCTTATGACCCTTTGACATTCTCTTTGATCGACATTGTCTTCTACCTCTGCTTGAGGTATTGGATAGTTGAATTTATCCTTTCTCCTTCTTGGTCCCACTATTGGAACTATTGATCCTCTTCTAGCTTCATCCAGAGCTACACGCCTTTCTCGAACAAGTCGTTCACCGCATGGACTTGTCGTTCAATCTCTTGTATCTGATATTTTTCTCTTGTTTCCTTTGATCCCTCACTTCTGGTGGAGTGGTAGGTGTGAGATTCTCTGAGAGATTCTCAATCTCTTGTTGGTATTGTTCTATTATCTTCACAATCTGATCAATATTATATTTTGCAGTGAGTTCGACTGTCTGCATTTTCTTTGGGATCTTCTCATAGGCTACGAGCAATTTCTTCTCCAGTCCCTTCACTCGTTCCCTCTCCTCTTTGTTCTCAAGCCTGGCCTACTCGAATACCAATTCTAGTTCATCCTTTTTATCCTTTACCTATTGCAGTTTGGTTGTATTTGTGTGTGCACGAGACTATACCTCCTATGTGACGTTGACTTGTAGTTTATACAAAGCCTTGTTTGATATCCGTGACAATACCAACTGCAATTGATCCAAGTACTTTAGGGGTGTCTATCCCATGATTTCTTCTATGTACAACATGCTGGGTGTGACATGAAACATTCAACTCAGTTGTGCTATTGTCTAGAATGTGTCCCAATCTCTTGCTCCAGGTTCTTCTTCGATCTGTGATGAAGACGACCTCGTTTCTACGTTGTTGTTGGCTTCCTGTGCTTCCCCGATCTTCCTAAGGAGATGGTGCATGTATGCCATCTCTTATTCAATTCTGTCCCTTTGGTGTGCAACATTCTCAAAATACTCGAATGTGTTGTCTTGGACCACTTGGACCACTTGGGCCACCATTTTTTCATCATCCTCTATGATCGTGTATTCTGGAGGCATTTTGTGTTCCTTCATATTCTTGCGCACACCCCCCATCTGAGTGGTTGGCTGCTTAGTCTGGCTTGCCTCTTGTGGAGTAGGACTTGATGTAGTTCCTTGTGTTGTCTCGGTTTGTTTCTTTTGTACTTGGGGTTCCTATGTATTGTTATTCTTCCCCATATGGACTCTTGTCTTGGATTTCTCCCATTTATTCTGTTGTGTCTTGGTCTGGCATGTTCTTGATTTCTTGGGAACTGTTACTTCTTGTGGTTGTGCATGTTCCTTCCCTACCTCCTCAGCATGTGTATTTTCTTGTCTTGCCTCCTCCTCCTCTACCTCTGTGAGTATTTATCGAGTGAGGACTGGAATCCTCCATTCGTCATCCCAATACTTAATGGCCATCTATATGTCCCCCTCCATGATACGGTAGCTCAGTTATAGTCATTTCCTATCGGGGTCCTTCCACGCCTAGATCCACATCGCATGTCTAGTGGCTTTGAAATTGGCTATTCCCTGATAGTGTGCAACAACTTCATGTGTTATCCTCCAAGTGTTGGCGATGGTGTCCTATAGGTCACAGAGATATCCTTCAAATATAGTTGCATTCATTCTTCTATTCTTGGCATCCGAAGCGGCTCCAATCGATAAGTATCACGTTCTGTGGCAGGGTTTGGGTCTGGTGGTGAAGTATGTGTACTTTGGATCCTTCCATCCCATAATGGCTATCATGATGATCAACCATGAATAATGAAATTATGTTCTTAGATCCTATGCATCCTTGCAGTCATCTAAGAACAGATTCAACAAATTGGGGGCCCAACTAGTGTGGTGCCCTCAGGACATTGTGTTGCAGTTGTGACAACCCTGATCGGGACTTCCTCCTTGCAGCATTTTCTGAGCATCTTGCATGCCATAATCTTTGTGGCCATTCTTGTCACGATGTCACTAATTCTTTTTATAATGATTCTATGTGAACCCCTATCAGTGTCGTATTTCTTCTTCATCTCCTCGGCCATTGATTTCTCCTTTGTTTTATCCTTGAGGAACTGTGCGGTATCCATGCCCTGTGATGGCAGCCCTGTGATGTGTGATATGAGCTCAACCTCTATTGAGATGAGCTAATCCAACCACAGATCTCCACCATGTGTGACCGCCATCAACTTCTTGACGTAATTGTTTGCATACTAGCCTATTCCAAAGTGTGGTAGGTCCAACAAACCTAAAATCCCAGTTTTGGCCAATCATGTTGCCCACTGGATTGGTGGATGAATTTGTTCCCCAAAGGGATCTATACCCACAGTCTATAGGTAGACTTGCTTAGTGAACTCTGGGAACTTGTCTGTGTATGTTACATCATGGTCATAGTACTTCAATTTCTCTACATGACCTAACAAATCTTCTTTTACACGTACCCCTTCCGGTATGCACGACAAAATAATTGTTGTGGCAGGTTGTATACGTGGTGACCTAGGTACCTTTTTCTTTTCCTTTCACTATGGTGGATGACTCGAGGTTCCAACCTCCATTTGTTTTTCTTCGACAACCTGCTTTGGTCAACCAGTGACATCCTCCACTACTCCCTCATGTGGTTTTTTCGACATGGTTTTCTGTGATTCTTCTGGCACGACCATTTATTCCTGGTTTGGAGCTGTCCCTTTGACTCTCGGGGCTTCTATGAGTTTTTATGGTTACATTTTGTTGCCTGCATATTCAATCTGTTGGCCCTACCCCTCTTCCGGCATATCAATGTCCATGCTCGCAGGTGTTGTCTGTTGGGTTTCTTCTTCGATGTGTGTGGGGATTCCCATTCTTGTATTTGATGATGGGATTTCATCCACATTGATGAATTCTCGTGGATGAGATGGTGGTTGTTCACTTTCCTGTGACTACATTTGTGCTCTAGTCATAACTCTGGATTGTCTGGAAATATGGATCAGGTCTCCCTATTTCGGTGGTTGCATAGTGGTAAAAACTTGTCGTTCACTGAGCTCAGTAGCCTTTTCACCCTCTACAATCTTCACTCTATGCTGCGTTTTCTTTATAGCTCTATGACTTTTCCAATTTTGCAATAATATTTTCCCTCCCACATCCTTGCTTTGTATGGGAGTCGTGTGAATATTTTTGAAGATGTTACCATGATTACAGGTTCAATGAACCACCATTTCCTTCGTACTTGCCATTACTTTCCCTCGCCGGGTCCATTTGGCATGATTAATGCAGTGTCTCGTCAGTCATTTCCGACATTCAATTCCGCTAGACTTCATCACTTGGTGCTTCTTTTGTCGTAGCCACCTTTCCCTCTTGTTTTTTATTTGAACTGATTTTCACCTTGTCTTCATCGCGCTCATATTACAAATTGTGCATGCTCCTTTCCCTTACGACGCACTGTTTTTTTTTTTTTTTAAGTTGTATGGTGTCTTCCAAGTTGTGGGTGGTCGACTGTCCTTGTATAAATTCAGTCGACTGATGCGTAACCCCAACCCTCGGGCCGAAGTCCACTCAGGATCATTCTAAATCTGCTCTCCTGAGTCTGATTGACTCTTTGGTTCCTCCACAGGGAATCCTACACACATACAACAATAGTGTTTTTCCACAGGTCCTTATGAGTATTCCCCATGTGAACCAACACAAAGAATCACTCGACTCCCCTGACCACAATAAAATGATCGTGCCCTTTTTCCTTATCGGGACCTTACTTTTCTTTCCTTTTCGGGATTTCACGTTTCGGGATTTTGTGAATTCTATTGTTTAGGTTCTCGACCTTTCCACCTTCTGAAACCTGAAATGTCGATTTCCCAATATGCTTGGCCATGTCCTCCCATAGAGTTGTATCACTTTTCGCGACTTCGGGAATTCCGGAACAAGGAATCCCGACCTCTTGTCTTCACAAATTCTACAATGCCGAAACCCGAAATGTTCAGCAAAAGACCGCTTCTATCAGAACTTTTTTTTTTCTCTTTCGAGGTTTCAGACTTCGCGGTTTCGTGAGCCCTGATGTAAGGCTTCCGGCTCTCTAACCTCCACAAAACCTGAACTCCGAAACAATATCTCCAACGAGATCAACGGCTATAAGCCTCCCTTCGATCTGACAACCGATGTGATTTCAGAATTTTGGGCACCAGGAGTCCACGAATCTTGATCCCAGAACACTTTCCTCTCGGGTTCCCGAACCCCGAAATGCCGAATTGCCGAAACGCCACTTCACACTATTTCATGTTTCGCAATTTTGGGGGTTCTCATGTGAAGTGACCCAAATTCTTGTTAATGGGAATGCCGAAATACCTCTTCACAATATCCTGGATCTCGCAACTTCAAAATTATAAATGAAAGGGCCCAAGCTACTTGTCCTCAGGACTTCTGGTATTCTGAATCTCGATTTTCTGAAATATTGAAATTCACATCAAGTTCTGTCGTGACTTGTGACTTCGAGTCTTTCACTCCATTGTGTCTCGTTCACTTGTCCTTAGGACCTCTGAATTTCCGAACTCTGAAATTATGAAACGCCAAAATTTCTGATCTTCGCCTTCACACGTGATAATCCACTTCGTGCTTTGGGAGTTCGCGTGACCAAGGGTTTCATCCACACTTTGGACTTACAACTCCTGAAATGCCAAAATGATCTCGACTTTCTAACAAACATGATCAATTTTCCATATTAGATCTTATCTCTCGAAGGATGAATTCCTCCAATCGCTTAACTTCCCCCATAGCTCTTCTAGATCTTATGGTCCTCACTATTTTGGGGATTCTCCTCGGAGAATTTCGACCGTTCAGTTTCCTCCCCAAGAACCTCTGGCTCAAAATCGACTCTGCGATCCTTCTATGGGACGTGACTTCTGCACAACGACTTCAGCTTCCTGCTTCCTCTCAAATGATTTAAAGGCCCTAACCCTTCTGATCTTTCTTCACAAACTCAGGTCTTTAAGGAGACTCCTGCACGCACTCCTTGCGACAATCCTTCAAATACTTCAGCGTACTTGAACTCCGGGCTCTGTGCAATTCCTCTGCAACAACAGTCTTTCAATCTCTCAACCTTAGTTGATGAGTTCTAGGATCTCGACCATCCTACGCACACCTTGCATGGATTTTGTTCTTGTATTGCACTTCTACTGGAATGAGAACAATGGTATCTCTCCTGAGCTTCCAGAGATAAACTCTGAACCTTTGTCAACACACTCCTTGCAGACGTTTCACTGCACTCCTTGCAAGAAATTCTCTCACTCAGGAAGAGAAACAATTGAAACTCATTCTCTCTCTCTCAAACTTCAAACACTTAACATGAAATCATACATACATAGAATAACAACAAATGAATGGTAGAGAGAATAAACCAACCATAAGCAGATCAATTAGCATGCATACACAGAAAACATCATAACGCCATGAATCTGAATCAAAGCTTCATATATTAATTCATAACTTCTGTACATGGGTTCTCCTCTAC
>SNQJ01S0078861.1:124117-141307 GCA_010110895.2 Picea sitchensis
TCTTCTTCATTTTCAGTTTGTTATATGTTCCCCTTGGGAACCTTTCTTTCCTCAGATGTGAAAGAATCAGATCACCAACTTCAAACTGAAGTTCTCACCTGTGTTGATCTGCTCTAAGCTTGTATTCCTGGTTTGAATTCTGCAATCGCTCCTTGATTTGGCTGTGAAGCTCCTTCATTGCTTCTGCAAAGTCTTCTGCACTAGCACTTCTGAATTCATCTTGTTCCACATCCTTCAATTCAAAAACTCCCCTTGGCTGCATTCCATATACAATTTGGAATGGGCTCTGTCCTATGCTTCTGTTGGGTGAGTCATTATAAGCAAATTTCGCCTGTGGAAGAATGTGGTCCCACTGACTGTGGTGTTCAGTTACTAGGCTCCTCAACAAATCTCCCAAACTCCAGTTGACAACTTCTGTTTGCCGATCCGTCTAAGGATGATAAGCTGAGCTAAATGAAAATTTTGTCCCTAGCTTCTTCCATAAAGTCCTGGATCTGTCTCTTGACTTCTTCATTTTCCTGTGGTGTCATTCTGTACGCTTCTTTGTTTGGTAAACTGGCTCTAGGTATAAGATCAATATGATGGCTTATACTTCTGATCGGTGGCAATGAACAAGGTAGTTTGTCCACTACTATATCAGGGAATTCTTCCAACAACTTCTAGATTTCCTCTGGTAAATCATCCACTCTTGTACTGGTAAAAAAATTTCTAGGCTTCCTGACCACAATGAATTGTGTATCTTCCTTCTTCTTAACCTCCTTAAGAAGTTTATTCCTTCTCATGAGAAGTATAATGTTGTTCACCTCTGGTTTTGTTTAATTATCCATAATCGGCAGCAACATGTGAGTTTTCCCATTCTTCTCTAGGGTGTATGTGTTCTTTCTCCCATCATGAATCACATTCCTGTCACATTTCCACGGTCTACCCAGCAATAGATGACAAACATCCATGGTAATGACATCACACAATATTTCATCCTTATATCCTCCTATTTTAAATTCAACTAAACATTTTTTAGTGACATTTACCTGATGTCCTTTTTGTAGCCATGAAACTCTGTATGGGCTTGGATGTACGCTAGTCTCCATCTCCATATTTTCTACCATCTCTGTAGAAACAAGATTGTTTATGCTACCACTATCCATGATTACTTTGCATACCCTGTCTTTGGTCTTGCAAGTAGCCCGAAAAAGTATGTTCCCTTGGGCTGGGTTCTCTGCCTCCTTCTCTGGCGTTAAGAGAAATTTTCTCATCATCAATGATCTTTTTCCCTCAGCACCTTCTATCTCAAAATTTCATCCTTGTGCTTCAACAATGTGAGTTTCACCTCCTTATTTCTTTCTATCCAGACACTCATAAGATTTATGTCCATTTTTCCCACAGGTAAAACATTTCACTTCACCTCCTCAGCCTCTTCCTCTTCCTCTGGTATGAGGAAAAGTATTTCTATCAGCATACTGTCCTCTCTGTGAGCTTCCTCCTCTCTCAATTTGAGGTTGAGGGTTCTTCCCCTCTTCTTTAGACTTCTGAGTCCTATCTTGGGCAACTGCTTTGCCTCTGGCTTGACTTCTGCCTCATCTTCTATGACCTTGCTTTCAGCTCATCTTCTCTTCAGCTTTCAGATCCATCTGATAAGCATCCTCCACATTCTAAAGGGTCACCATGCTCATCTCGTATTGAATATCATATCTTAGACCATTCATGTACCTGGAAACTTTTTCATCATCACTTTCCTGATGACCTGCTCTGATGTTTATCTTGTAGAATTCCTCAGTGTATTATTTTACTCAACTCAACTTCTATCTCAAATTCTGCATTCTCCGGAACGAAGTAATTTGATAATCCTTGGGTATGAATTTTTCCTTCATCTTTGCAACCATTCTATCCTAGCTTTTGATTTTCTGCTTGCCTTTACATAGTCTGTCAGCCTGCAGTTCATCCCACCATAATGTTGCATGCCCTTTAAGTCTTTTGACAACGTGCTTGACCTTCTTGTCTTCCTCGACATCCTCATAATCAAAATATTTATCTAAAGCTCTAATCCAATCTAGAAGTTCTTCTACATCTAGGTTTCCTTCATATACTGGAATGTCCATTTTCACTCTGGCACCTATCCTCACAATAGCCCTGAATAGGCATTCATTTGCTGCATCTTCGACTACAACTTCTTCTCCCTCATTTCTAGCTTCATTTTCACTTCCAACCTCACTAATATCCCCAACATTGACTGTGTGCCTCTGTGTTGTCTCCATGGAATCAAGCCTAGCACGTAGTTCATGCATTTTCCTTTCCACTGTTGGATCAGGCATTGGTCTATCTCTTCTTCTAGGCAGCATGGCTGCAAATATTTTCTCTTTTCTTTGCTACAGAAAGAAAAGAACTCTTACTGGCTCTAATATCACAACTGATGTAGACCCCCGACCCTAGGGCCAAAGTCTTCTCAGTATCATTCTAAATCTGCTCTCCTGAATCTGATTGACTCTTTGGTTCCTCCACAGGGAATCCTACACACATACAGCAATAGTGTTTTTCCACAGGTCCTTATGAGTATGCCCCATGTGAACCAACACAAGGCATCACTCAACTCCCCTGACCACAATTAAATTATCGTGCCCTTTTTCCTTATCGGGACCTTCATTTTCTTTCCTTTTCAAGATTTTGGGTTTCGTGATTTCGCGAATCCTGTTGTCGAGGTTCTCGACCTTTCCACCTTCCGAAACCCGAAATGTCGATTTACCGAGATGCTTGGCCATGTCCTCCCACACAGCTGTATCACTTTTCGTGACTTCGGGAATTTCGGAACAAGGAATCCCGACCTCTTGTCTTCACAACTACTGAAATGCCGAAACCTGAAATGTTCAGCAAAAGACTGCTTCTATCGGAACTTTTTTTTTTTTTCTCTTTCGGGGTTTCAGACTTCATGGTTTCGCGAGTCCTGATGTAAGGCTTCTGGCTCTCTAACCTCCAAAAACCCCAAACTCTGAAACAATATCTCCAACGGGATCAACGGCTATAAGCCTCCCTTTGATCCGACGACCCACGTGATTTCGTACTTTCAGGCACCGGGAGTCCAAGACTCTTGATCCCAGAACATTGTCCTCTCGGGTTCCCAAACCCCGAAACTCTGAATTGTCGAAACGCCACTTCACACTATTTTGTGTTTTGCAATTTCGAGGGTTCTCATGTGAAGTGCCCTGAATTCTTGTCAACGGGAATTCCAAAATCCTGATTCTCGAAATGCTGAAATACCTCTTCACAATACCCCAGATCTCGCAACTTCAAAATTCTAAATGAAAGGGACCAAGCTCCTTGTCCTTAGGACTTCAAGTATTCCAAATCCAGATTTTCCGAAATCCTGAAATTCACATCAAGTTCTGTCATGACTTGTGACTTCGGGTATTTCACTCCACTGTGTCCCGATCGCTTGTCCTCAGGACCTCCGAATTGCCAAACTATGAAATTCCAAAACGCCAAAATTTCTTCTTTTCACCTTCACACGCGATAATCCACTTCAAGCTTCGGGAGTTCAAGCGACCAAGGGTTTCATCCACACTTCAAACTTACAACTCCCGAAATGCCAAAATGATCTCGACGGTCTAACAGATATGATCAACAGTCCATATTAGATCTTACCTCTCGAAGGATGAATTCCTCCAATCGCTTAACTTCCCCCATATCTCTCCTAGATCCTACGGTCCTCACTCTTTCGGGGATTCTCCTCGGAAGAATTCTGATCGTTCAGTTTCTTCCTCAAGAACCTTTGGCTCAAAATCGACTCTGCGATCCTTCTCTGGGACGTGACTTCTACACAACAACTTGATATTCCTGCTTCCTCTCGAATGATTCAAAGGCCCTAACCCTTATGATATTTCTTTCACAAACTCAGGTCTTCAAGAAGACTCCTGCACACACTCCTTATGGAAATCCTTCAAATACTTCAGTGTACTTGAACTCCTGACTCTGTGCAATTCCTCTGCAACAATAGTCTTTCAATCTCTCAACCTTAGTTGATGAGTTCTAGGATCTTGACCAGCCTGCGCACACCTTGCACAACTTCTGTGCTTTTCTTGCACTTCTACTAGAATGAGAACAATGGTATCTCTCCTGAGCTTCCAGAGATAAACTCTGAACCTTTGTCAATGCAGTCCTTGCGGACGTTTCACTACACTCCTTGCTGGAAATTCTCTCACTCAGGAAGAGAAACAATTGAAACTCATTCTCTCTCTCTCAAACTTCAAACACTTAACATGAAATCATACATACATAGCATAACAAAAAATGCATGACATAGAGAATAAACCAACCATAAGCAGATCAATTAGCATGTATACACATAAAACATCATAATGCCATGAATCTGAATCAAAGATTCATATATTAATTAATAACTTTTGAACATGGGTTCCCCTCTACAACTCTTCTGCTACAACTATCTTCTCCTATATGCTAATGTGCTTAATGATCTAATTTAGATTGATCCAATGATACAAATATGAGGGTGTCTATAGTCATTTTCCCTCCTATTCCTAAAACTGTCTAATCTGGAATTTAAATCTACCTACTTTCATTAACTGGGCATAAATGCCTTTTACATCGACAAATGAGAGAAAATTGATCAAGATCTGTTTACAATCACTTATTCATAAATGCAGGCATGCCTTCCTTAACTATTTCATTAATATTCCTTCCTTAGTCTTTCAAAATATTTCAAAACATTTTCAACATGTGCAAAATGCATTGTGCTTATCTTAGCTGTCTTCTGCCTCCGCGCTCGCTTGCTGCTGGTGATCCTCCTGCATCATCGACTCCCATCGATCATCCCTCTGATTTCTTCTCCTCCTAAGTCCTTTAATTGTATGGATCCCCCATATGTGGCAATGTTTACTTCATATTGTCCTAACCAGTGCATTCTGAGTTTTCCTGGATGCTGAATGGACTTAATGTCATACATCAACACTAATTCTCCTTCCTTGAAGGTTTTATTCTTGATATGTCTTTCATGCCAAGATTTTTCCCTTGATTTGTGAACTTGTTAGTGGAACCTTGCTAGGATCATATCTTCTTCCATGATCATCAATTGATTTATCTTGTCCTGTACTGCGCCTCATTCTGTCAGGTTTGTAAGTGTTGCTACGCGCAGACTGGGTACCAAAATTTATAATGGCACCATTTCTTCTGTCCATATACCAATCTGAATGGCATCTGTCCTGTCAACTTCTTGCATGTGGTCTTGTATGCCCACAATAATGCTGGTACTTTGAGGTCCCAATCGTCCCTATTCACATTACAGATCTTTGTTAGTGCATTTTCAAGGATTTTGTTAAATGCTTCTATTGTTCCATTTTCCCGTGGGTGATATAGAGTAATATTTTGATGATGAACTTCAAATTCCTCAGTCATAGCCTTGATAGTGTTTTTAATGAAGTGAGTTCCTTGCTTGCTCATTAAAATCCTTGGGCAAACAAATCTAGTGATCACTTGCTCAAATAGAATGTGTGTTGTTGTTTCTACGCTGCAATGTTTGACTGGTGCTTCTTCTGCCCATATTGTCAGGTATTATGTCACGATGATAATGTACCTCGCTCCTATCCTCATTGTTGGTGGGTTAATTGGTCCCACAAAATCCATTTCCCATTTTTCAAATACTTTCAATGTTACATGTGGTCACAATGGCATCTCTTCCCTTATATTGGGTTTATTAACCCTCTGGAAGACATCGCATCTCTGGAAGTACTCTTTTGATTCTCTGTGAATGGTCGGCCACCATAGTCCTATGCGCAATACCTTCTACATGGTATATTTTTCTACATAGTGGCCTCCTGCTATTCCCTCATGGGATTCTTATAAAACCCTTGGTCTTTGATGTTCTAGCACATATCTTCGCAAAATGTTATCTACGCCCATTTTGTATAAGTGTCCTGCAATCAGTTGATAATTTGCATCCCAGACTACCAGGTTTTTCTTTTGCATGGTGTTATATTCCTATGGTGCAATACATGTACTCAAGTACTGGATGATGTCTACAAATTATTCATCGTCGATCTAAACTAAAAATAATTGTGCATCCGAAAAGTTTTCCTCTAAATTTGTAGGTTCTTCTCCATTCGTGACCCTTGATAGCTAGTAAGGTCCTGCATTCAACATCCCTAGCTTGACTATTACTTAAAAATCAAATTCCTGAACCAGTAGTAACCATTAACAAATTCTCCCCCCCAACAGTGGCTTGTTGACTAGGTATTTAAGGGCTTAGTGATTTGTGAACATATTAAATTTTTTTCCCAGTAAGTAATGTCTGAACTTCTGCAGTGCGTAAACCATAGCTAGGCCTTCCCTCTCTATAGTGTTGTAGTTTTGCTCTGATTCTGACAGTTTTTTTCTCACAAATGCTATAGGATGATCCAATTCTCCTACGCATGGTTGCGCAAAAATATCTCCAAGTGTTATGGATGATGCATCTACATTTACATGTAATGTATTTTCCCAGTCTGGGAATACTAGTATCGGTGTTGTTACCATTTTTTATTTCAGTGTATCCAGACCTTGTTGATAATCCTCATTTCACTGAAACTTTGTATCTTTCCTTAACAGTTTCTCCATTGGCATGGTGATCCGTGTGTACCCTTTGATAAATTTTCTGTAGTATCATGTGTGTCCCAATGTTTCTCTTATTTGACGGATTGTTTTTGGTGGTGGCAGGTTAACAATTACTACAATCTTTGTAGGATCTAATGATAACCTTACTTACATAATATATGGCCCAATAGTATCCCAAACGGTGTTCCTAATATGAACTTCTTGATGTTTAATGATATCTGGCATTGCCTACATATTTCTAGCATTAGCTGCAAGACCTATACATGGTCTTTCAACATACTATAGACTATCCAATTATCCAAGCATACCTCTAGAAACTGGTGGATAAATTCTTTAAATGCAGCTATGACTACTTTGGAAAATATTGTTGGTGCATTATTTAGTATGAATGGCATGACCATGTAATGCTAGGATCCCCACTCTGTAGCAAACATGGTATTGTATATGTCTTTTGGCTCTATCTTGATCTGATGATATCCTGAAAATCCGTCGGTGAATGAGTAAACTTCTTGTCCTCCTACGTTCTCCAACACTTCATCCGTGAAAGGTGTAGGGAACGAGTCATGTAGGAATGCATCATTCAACTTACTCAAGTCGACGCAAATTCTTATCCTTCCTTGTTTCTTCTCCTGAACTACCATCAGGATTATCCATTCTAATTCCTCCATGGGTTCTATGATTCCGGATTTGAGCATCCTATCGTTATCAATTTTGAATTTTTGCTTATATATCGGATTTAGTCTGTATGGTCACTATATGATCAGTCTTTCCTTAGCTCTGAGTGATATCTTAATTTCACCTAGCTCTCTTTCTATGCCCTTCATTTCTATAAACGTTGTGGGGAACAGGCATTGTACTCGCGCAGTAACTCTGTTATGCTTTCTACTGTTTGCTCATTCTAGTAGTCTCCAATGCTGGCCATTTTTGGATTCTCCACTGTCCCAACGTTGAATTTCTTTACTTTGATCAGCGAAACAATTACTTATGATTTTAGCGGTGGACCTTCCACTTCTCTTTCGCCTTCATATTCCTCAATCTAAATATCACATGGGTCGTCTACCTCTAGTACTTCTTCCTGCAAATGGTAGCATGATAACATTTCCTTCACTATATGTCTATTCCATTGTTGTTCCTATGTTATGAGTTCGACTTCTGGTTATTTAATGAATATCACCCCTCTTATCTGCTTAAGTGTTGCATATATGTTGGGGTTCTCATGATCAAATGAGAAAGTGACTGTAAATTTCTGTTGTAGTGTTGGCCAACTCATATTTCCTCTGTGAAATTTCTGGTCTATATACCAGTTTGTTGGTATGCCCTCTAATGTGTGTACAAAATGATGAGGCCATTCCTCTGGGGGTGTCATTTTCTATAACGCTCTGCACTTCTCCAAGTGTTCCACTGGTGCCCCCTATCCATTATACTTCTATTTTTGGTTTCTTTTCTATTATGTGCCAAACCTTATGTGCAATAACCGCTTACATTGGTACCAATCCTTGATTGTTTCTTTGTGTGCTCCACACCATCTTGCAGGTGTGGCCTTGAGTTTTATATCGAGTGTTGAGAGTCTTTGATTTTCTACCACTTCATCTTCGTAATGTGTCAATAATTTTTCTATATCACTTACCCCATGGAAACTGGGTGGTTCCCTTATCTCCGTGCCTACCCATCTTACTGTGCGGTCTATTCTTGCGCATATTCTTGTGGAAACTTTGTGTAGCCTTTGTTGCCAGTTTTCTAAACCTATATCAAAGTCTAACGAACATGAAGTAATTCTCCGCCAATTGATTATCCCATCTGCAGTTGGGTTTATGTAATTCTCATCGCATGCAGTTGTTCTGTATAAATGGTTGATTTCCTCCAAGTCCAAGCAAGTAGGCTCTATAAACCTCTCCCATTCTGATGGGTCTAATGGCACAATGACCCTATATTCTCCTGACTCAAATGTCATTTTTTGTGTCTTTAAATTGATTATGGCCTGGTTATCAAATTCCCAATCCAAGCTGAGCAATGTTGGATATGGTGATGTGTCATATACTATTTCAATCACTTTGAATTCAACTTTATTGCATACTCCATCCAGGTCTATGGTCACTCCTTTCAGTCTGCCAATTGGGAGAACTTTGTGATAGTTTGCTAGTTTTAGCTGAATGGGTGAATATCCTAATGTGGGTTCTCCCATACATTGCCATGTATTCTTGGGTACTACATTGACTTTGGAATCCTAGATCCAGTACGATATCTCCCATCATGAAATCTTCAATGTTGGCATTCAGCCTGAACTCCCTACTTGTTCGTCTCCTTGTATGTAGGTGATTGACTGTTCTTTGTTATAGTTTTCCATTTGTCTCTATGCTACATCTTTCTAATATAATTTTCAATATTTTGACAGTGGATGGATCATTTAATATTTTTATACATGATTGAAAAAATACTTTGATTGTACTTACTTGTCCCAGGGGATGAATTTATTTGGTATGATCCAATGTTGGAGGCACCTCGTACTCTGGTACTTCCTTGTTCTAATGCACAGTTGAAGTCGACGCAATGTCTTGCTTCATAATTTCTTATCTAGCTTGCTTAAATGTTTCCTTATAGTTCTACGCATCGAACTTCCTTCTTGGTTCGACATTCTTCTTCACCCACTTGTTTTGTACTGGCTCTTGTCGGACTGCGTTGTTTCATTTTTTAGCTCCTCCATGTGTAACTATGTTAATGTTTCTCCCTTCATCCCTTGCTTCGGCTGAAATCCATTGAAAATTTTGGTTGTTGTGATTCCTCTTTTCCTAGATCTTCCCTAGAAATGTAGGAAATTCTTCTGTGTCATGATCCGATGTGCGACAATACATACAAGTCTCTGGTGGAAGTGAATATTCTCTTGCATAATGTCTCATTTGTTGAAAGTTGTGACATCCCACTAGTCCTCTACCTCCTCCAAAGCCTCCTCTTTCTCATCCTCCACCTCTGTAGCCATATCAATCTTATATCGACACATTATACTGAGGTGCTTGATTGTACTACGCGATATTGTACTGAGGTTGCATTGTGGTGTATTGTGGTTATGCAGTATTATATGGTTGTTGCGCAGTATTATATTGCTATTGTGCAGTGTTGTATGGGGCTGGTACTTGGTTAAAATGAGGTGCGGCTTGCCCGGTCATCACTTCTTCCTGCACCCTATATGCATATGATGTTATCTCTCTCATTAAGTACATATTTCTACAGTATTTTTCATCGTGGCCCACTGACTTGCAAAAGTTGCAATATGAAATCTTTGGGACTATCTGGTACTTTTGCATCATTGGGCGGTGATATGGATCATGGCCCGGTTTCTTACAGATTTCGCACCATAGTCCTCCTATTGGTAACGGATTTGGCATCCATGCTGCCATATACTATGTGAATGTTGGAAATTTGTTCTTATGGTGTCCTTCCATATTGTATGTCGTACACCAAACGAATTCTCGTTTGTCCTTACTTTTGTTCTGGTTTAGATGGAACGTTAAGTTCTTCAAATCTTCCTTCATCTCTTCGATGGTTGGATCCGTCTTTTGATATTGGTTTTCTTCCAACTGCAGGGCTACTTGCAGAGCCTCTACCTGTGTTTGAAACTTATGTTGTCACAGTGAATATTTCAAGTGTGGTAGTAGTGATTTGATGAACAGGTTCCTATGTTGCATATCTGTTATGAGATATTTCAACTTTCCTTTCAGTCACTTGAATCTCTGGTCAATATCCCATATGGATTCTCCTGGTTTCTGTCTAATTTATATCATCTTGTTCATGTACTGATCCTTTGAACTTGGCTTTTGAAACTCATTTATCAACAATTTCTTGATATCCGTAATCGTTTCGGTTTTCCGTGGTGGATTATTTGTCACTAAAATCGTTTACTAATCTAGTGTGCAATCCCTTAGTGTAATAGATAGCTGTGCAATTTTAGTTTCCTCTTTTATGATCTGTTTTTCTTCCCAGATCTTTTCACAGATAAACATGAGTTTTTTTGGGTCCTCCAACGCTTCTCCTTTGAATTTTGGTTACCTGATGGTGGGATCGTGTCCTGCCATCTTGAATGTTGAATTACTACCTCTCTGCGGTGTAGATACTTGACTAGTGCTTCCTGAACTAGCTCCTCCAGTTGTTGTTCCTTGTGTAGATGTACTTCCTTATGTTTTCCTTCTCCCAAAATTCAGTTGTCTAAATGGTGGTGTTCTTTTGGGTGTGTTATTCGCACATGGGTTTATGGGTTCCACACTGACATTAATATCGATAGGATTATTTCCTTCTATTCCCAGTCTTGGAACTCTCATCTTCCTCTCATATTTTGCACGCAGGATTTCCTCAATCCTCTCTACAACCTAGAGATCCTATACCTCTTCTTCATCACTTTCCAAGACTTCCCTCGTGGATACGAGTCTCTTCTTGGTGTTCAACTTGTATTGGTATGGTACTCCATTGTGTGTCTTTCCAGTTGTTGCCATGATTCGCTTGATATGGTCATCGTCCAACATGATTGGGTCTAAGGCTTCTTCTTTCTTACCTTTATCCACTTATTCTTCCATTTCTCCTTCCATTTCTCCTTTGTATTTCAGTGCTTCCCCCCTTCCCCCATGCATGCAAGGAAGTTTAGTTGTTTGACTTCATTGTCATTACACCTTTGTTATATAGAAATATCTTAATAGAAGTATACAGTGATCGAATATACCTTCCTTGAGGCCTGTGTAGAAACTCTTTCTCTGTTGTGTTGTAAGAATTCAAGGTATCTACTACAAATTCTATTATAAATCCTTCTATAATACTGTCGAGCCAAAAATCTACTACGCAAGTGAATTTGTTATTCACTTGCTGTAATTGATCAATATGAAATAGGTTCCACTCTAACTGTCGAATGCGATTTGTTGCATGGTTATCCTTCAATCTCAATATCCACTCCTGCAATAAGTGTGGAAAATCACGGAAAAATACTTCATGCAGATCAATAAACACATACTTCTCAAGATATTTGTGTGGTGTTAGTCTAGGGTTTCTGTTATCTTTCTGCGCAAACTCCAACTCCTTTGTCTTCAGGCGTCTTTCGATCTTTTCTTTTGTGGGATTCCATCGTCTCAACATCCCCTTCTAGTGACACATTCTCACCTTCTTGTCGTATGATTCAATGTTCTTTTGACCCGCCTTCCCCAAATCTTACCCTCTTTTAACAGATCCCATCTACTCAATCCTATACTGTTCCAACCGGCAACAGAACCATTTGTTGGTTTACTTCTGCTTTTATACTTGTAACATGATTGACCCAAGGTTCAAGTCTACTGGGGTTCCAACAAAGCCTCTAGAACAATCGGCAACGCAACACACAAAGTGCGTTGTGCAGTCTCACCAGAGATAGTCTTAATGAGTGACTACAATAATCAGGTGTTTGCAGTCCATGATTGAGTGGGGATCTGTGAAATATGTGCTGGGAGTTTGATTTAACTTATTAAAGTAATATACTTTCATTCCCAACTATGCATGCAATATAATCAATGCATTCATTCATCATTCTACTATATACTCATAAGCAATAAAAGAAACACAAGCATTCAATCACATAACACATGTTTTACCATGGTTCACCCCCTCCTGGGCTACTTCCACAAAGATATGGCTCTTAAGCTCTTCTATTATGGAAGTTACAAAACTACAGCACCGTGTGCTTTACAATTCATCCTTAGTTGGGTCGAGATCTACTATGAGGCAGACTAGATTGCACCAGGCACCTCAACCTACACTTTAACCCTCAAGATCTTCTCTCCTTACTCCTCTATAGCTCAACATCTTACAAAAAGGTATCAGATTACAGTAGTGTTTCTCCAAAACCCCTTAACGGATCTCTCTATCTACGCTCTATCGACTCTCTAATCCCGACTTCAGATATCGCTATGAGACCTAGGTATCTATATTTATATGTTTCTGTCTCATCAGCCATTACAATGTATTACAAAAAACCTAACCTTGACGTCGTTAGGTCTTCCATGCATGCGTCTGTGTTTCTCTTCCTTCCAGTTGTCGCTTTCTTCGTGCATGATTTCCTTCCCAAAATAGCCTTTCTTTCAACTTTGGCCTACTTCCAACAGTGTCCAATAGAGACCAGAGACTCGACCAAAAGGTGTTGAGGAACCTGTTGTCTTGGTCAAAGATGATGGTCTATGGTATCCCAAAGTGGACCGACACTCGTTTGAAGAAGAGCTTGGAAGTATCTGTCATTATGAAATTCTTCATAGAGGATGCGAGGATAGCCATCTTCGAAAACCGATCAACGACCACAAACACAGAGTCATTTCCTTTCTTGGTGGATGACAAGCTAGACATTTAATCCATTGAGATGGATTCCCAAGGATTCTCGGGAATCATAAGAGGGGTATATAATCCTTTCTTCTTTATGGTTGGCTTGGAAATGGAATAAGAAGTGCAAGATATGATATACTTGTTGATGTCCTCTTGAAGTTTTGGCCAATAATTTTTTTTTAAGAACGACCACAATTTTCTCTACGCCAAAATGTCACCTGACTATAGTGGGCTTCCCAAATTATCTTTGCACACTCACTTGTAGGAACACAGAGATGGCCCAGGTGGCATAAGATTTCATCCTGAATGTGAAAATTAGTGACAATTGCACCTATACCCAAGAGATGATATGTGGTGGCAAACTCCAGATCTTGCTGATAAAGTTGGGGCCACTCAGAGGCTTCATGTCCATAGGAATGGAGCACAGTGGTGAGTGCATCCACAGGGGGCCGACTGAGGTAGTCAATGCCATGATTGGAGATACATATCTTATACTTAATTTTGAGATGAAATTGTTGCATATAGGTGGACCACTTCTGATGGTAGTCGTTCTGCAATTTACCCTGTGTTTGTATGAACTGCAGTGATCAATGTGTGTGATCATCGCTTTCCCCAAAATGTAATGTTTCCATTGACGACAAGATTGTACAATGGAATACATTTCCTTGTCATAGGTGGGGTATTTCCAGACAATATCAGAGAGTGTCTCACTATGGTATGCCACCAGATGCCCATGTTGAGTGAGAAGTACGCCCACAACATAGTCAAATGCATCGGCCTCAATATTGAATGGTTGTTGCATATCAGGAAAGGAGAGTACCAGAGATGAGCACAAGTGATGCTTCAGATCATTGAATGCTCATTGTTTCTCCCCCCCCCCGCAACATGAAATTGTCCCTACCACTACCCTTGTTCACCTGGATGAGGACCCATGAAATATGGGAGAATCCCAACACAAACCATCAGTAGAAGTTGGCTAGCCCCAGAAAGCTCTGAAGCTCGGTCAGTGTGGTTGGGGCTGGCCAGTCACGGATGACTTGGATATTAGCTGGATCAACATGTACCACATGCTAATCAACAAGGTTGTCTTCCATACATCATTTGGTTTGACGGGAACCTGGTGGTAGGCAGACTTTATGATCCAAAATGGATCCAGGAAGGCCTAAAAAACAAAGTTCTCAATATCAGACGAAACTAATGCCATAGAATCCATCTCGTCCCACTGATTCTGGCCATATAATTTTTTCCTCAAATGGTTACCATATGAGAATGTTATCACATTCTGATCAAATTCCCAAGCGTGCAAAAAGTCAACTAGTCAAAGTTAACGTTGACATTAGTAGTACCACATGTGACATCAACATGACATCATCATGTTGATGTGGTGTCACCAAGAGGTGACACGTGTCACTCAGATTCATAGTTTTTGGGCTGAGTTGGAATTGTACGGATTTGACACGTGTCACTGTATGGATGACACATGGCAGTTTGTACATGACGTGACCCAATGACAGGATGACATGTGGTACTTTGTACATGATGTGACCCAATGATAGGATGACATGTGGTAGTACGAACAACAGCTGGATCTATACGAAAGGTGACGTGGAAGGAGACATGGAAGGTGATTGGGCAACTGATTGGACCAATGCGTCAGCAGTAGCCAATTCCAAGGTGACACGTGGCCCAATCACAGGGCGTCACATGGCACCCCGGATTTGGCCAAGGTTGGTTGGGTAAAAGTTTTGTTCCACCTCCGGGGGAATCGAACCAATGACCTCCGAGATGGGCAACGAACTAACACCAAGGCGCTAAAGAACTTCCCTATGTATGTTCCTTGTTTATGAAGTGGCACACTGTTTTTTTAAGGTTGCAGTGGTGTGATTTCAACAATAAGCCCCGGTTGGTGGAGGATAGCTCCGTCTGACCAAGGGATAGTAACCAGGAGTCGGGGTAGTTGCAGGTGCGTGGGGGCTTAGGTATAGGCCATGTGGCCACGCTAATGATCAAGGGGCTGAGACCAGGGGCTAAAGACCAGCGCCAGCCTGCCCGAGGCCATATAAAAGTGCGCCATATGAATAGGAGCCCAAAAAGAGGGGTTTGCACCCTACATTTTCCCAATTTTGGGTTTTTCAACTATATAATATATTTTTTTATGATTTTTAACCTGTTTTTGGGAGAATTTGTCCATTATTGGAGGATCTGGAGCCCTTTTTGAGGCCAGATCTTGGGGGGAAGTTGGGAGGATGTTACCAAATTAAAATATATATAAACCCAAGGTTCCTGGCATCCTTAGACAGGTTCATAGAATGATAAATGTTGAGGAATTTGACAGTCAAAGCCATTTTTATGCAGAAACCATTGAGGAGAGAAACTTTGCAGGCCATTTCTGGGAGCTTTGCTCAACCATTTTCAGTGCCGTCAGTTGTGTTTGTTTCTTGAGGTATAGAAGAACAAAATCAGACCATATTGTAATCCAATTAACACTTTTCTGATGTACTTTTGAATATTTGAAGAGAACTAAGAAAGCCTCACCCACTGAGAAACAAGGCCGAGAGACGTAGGCGATATTTCCGAACTCCGTTAAAAACTTTGTTGTTTATGGTTTGTTGATTATCTGTGATTACTTTTAGATATACATATCTTATTATGGTTTCCATGTTATATCATTGATTCTTCCTCTTTCTTCAATTCCTAAATGGTTAATGAACTCATGGTTTAAAAACTTAACCATAGTCGTAAAAAGATATTTTCGGATCACTTTAGGTCAATCTTGCTAAAGAAATTTCCCCCCTTGAGTTGGTCAAGAAGGTCAGAAATCCTAGGAATGGGGTAGCGGTTCTTGACTATTATTTTGTTTAAGGCTTTGTAATCAATGCATAGTCACCAAGTCCCGTCCTTCTTCTCCACCAGTACAATCAGGCTTCTACAAGGGGAGGAGTTGGGTCTGATGTTCCCCTTTTGAAGAAGCTCTTAGATCCGACGCCTGATTTCATCATTCTCCACCAACGAGTGTCAATAGATTGGTCCATTAGGTAGAGGTTCCCTGGAGGTCAGATCAATTGGATGCTTGACTTGGCAATGTGTCGGTACCCTTGTAGGTGAGGAGAATATGTCTTTGTATTCTTCCACAATACCATCCACTTGCTTCTGCTACGAAGAGAGGCACTATGTAGAGGCCAAGAATGTAGCGGTGACCTTCATCTTACTGTGAGAATGGATCACAAAGAGGATGAACTTATCGGTCTGTGAAATGACCTTACGACATTTCTTAGTAGAGATTAAATAAATAGCAGTGGGTGACATTACCTCTGGGATCCTATACAGTTGTCTATCCAAAGTAATAATAACACTATGGGGTCTAGACTCATACATAGCATGACACTTCCAAAAATATGGTTGTCCTAAAATAACATCAAAAACTTCAAGAGGATAAATATCACACAGTACCTCATCTTTGAAAGGCTTGATGTCATAGGGAAGATGAAACTGTTGGATGACACGAAGATCTCCTCCTTGGAGAATCCAACCGATGGTGTAGGGTTGCGAGTGCGGTGTGTTTGGTAGGTTCAACTACTTGATGACCTCTACTGAAATCATGTTCTTCTGACTACCGCTGTTGACAATGAAATGAATCAGAGCCCTTTTGACCCACATTTGAGAGTGAAAGAGGCATTCCCCTTCCTCTATTTCTTCTAGTTCTCTCAGCCGAACTTTGTTGGTAATGATAGTGGCATTGGGTTCAACATCGAATCCACTTCCCTCTTTTAGGATTTGACTCGAAATCAGAATCTACCTTTGACTCAGAAGCCTTCATCTCGACCACGAGGGACTGCTTGGAGTGACATTCTTCGGTGTTATGCCAAGGAATTTTATGGTACTCACACCATTTTCCTGTTTCCTTCTTCATCTTCTCATTTCCCTTCTTGTGTTGTGGCTTGGAATGGTTTTCCTGAGGGTAGCCATATCGACTTGGTACCTTGTTGTGTGTGTTGGGGTTGCATTTTCCCTACTTCTGCTGTGAGGGTTTTGCAGATCCAAACTCTTGTCGTTTCTGCTTAAATTTCTGCTTGATCTTGACAGCGTATCTATAAGCCATTCTGAAAGAGGCTATGTCCAGGAACTCCATTTATGTCTAAATGTATCTATGCAAACAACCATTGTATTTGAGCACTAGATGACACTCAGTGTAACACCCTGTTTCCACTAGTCTGTAAAAATAACTATACTGGCCAAGAACTATGGCAAACTCAAAAATGTGAATGTGTGATGTGA
>SNQJ01S0078861.1:143171-167499 GCA_010110895.2 Picea sitchensis
TATCATGGAATGGCCTACCCCAAAGGATGTTTCGGACATTAGATCCTTTATGGGATTAGCAGGATACTATAGGAGATTTATAAAAGGATTCTCCAAGATTGGTTTTCCAATCACTACCCTCCAGAAGAAGGGGACAAAATTCATGTGGACACAGAAATGTGAAGAAAGATTTAAAACCCTGAAACATCTACTGACCCATGCGCTCATGCTGAAGATCATCGATCAAGAAGATGACTTCCTCATGTGCACAGATGCCTGTAAGGAAGGGCTCGGGGGAGTCCTTATGCAAGAAGGAAGTGTGATATGCTATGAATCCCAAAAATTGAACGAGCATGAAATCAACTATGTGACCCATGATCTAGAGCTGGTTTCCATAGTGCATGCCTTGAAAATGTGGAGGCATTACCTCCTGGGGAGAAAATTTGTCCTTATGACAGATCATTGGGGATTGCAATACCTGTTTGATCAACCAAAGCTCAATGCTAGACAAGCTAGGTGGATGGCCCTCCTTAGCGAGTTTGATTTCGAGATCAAACACATTAAAGGAAAGGAAAATAGGGTGGATGACACCCTTAGCAGAAGTATGAAAACAATTCACTTGGAAGCAGTGAGCACCTGCGAGACAGATGTCAAGGAAAGAATAAAAAAGGCACAAGAAATAGATCCCTTCGTCCAGACCGTGACCATGTACCTACAGCGAGAACCCGTCGGAGTAAAACATGAAAACTACCAGATGAACGAAGGAGGTTTGCTCACTTACAGAAGCAGATTTTATATTCCAGATTATGACGACTTGAAGAGGTTCATACTGGATGAACTACATAAAATACCCTACTCTGGTCATCCAGGATAACAAAAGATGATCATGACCACTAGGAGACAATTCTATTGGCCTGGAATGAAGAAAGACATAGCCGACTACTTAGCCAAATGCATAGAGTGCCAACAGGTTAAAGAAGAACATCAACACCCAACAGGATTATTGCAACCTTTACCAATCCCAGAATGGAAATGGGAAACCATCTCCATGGATTTCATCACTGGATTACCAACCTCAAACAAATAGAATGACACCATTATGGTGGTGGTAGATAAATTGAGCAAGTCTTCTCACTTCATCCCCATCAGGTCGACTTGCAAGGAAATAGACATCGCCTAGGTATTCATGAAGGAGATATTCATACTGCATGGTATGCTGAAAGAGATCGTGTCTGACAGAGACACAAAATTTACTTCTAACTTTTGGAAATCATTGATGGATGGATTAAAGACCAAATTGTTGTTTAGCACCACCTATCACCCTCAAACCAACGGACAAATAGAACGAGTGGACTAAATACTTGAAGACATGATAAGAATGCATGTAATGCATCAACCCAGGAAGTCAGAAGACTACCTGCCACTGGTAGAATTTGCCTACAACAACGGCTACCAAACATCTTTGAAGATGAGCCCCTTCGAAGCCCTCTATGGTAGACCGTGTAACACTCCTGTCAGCTAGAGTAATCCCGTAAACAGGATTTCTTTTGGACTCGACATGTTGAAATAAATGGAACAATAGGTGACTCAGATAAAACAAAACCTGAAGGTCGCCCGGAACTGACAGAAAAGTTATGCCGACCAAAAGAGAACCCCAAGAGAGTTCAAAATGGGAGACCATGTATTTCTTAGAGTTAGACCCCGAAAGAGTTCTCTGAAAATGGGAGCTTGTGCCAAGTTGGCACCTCGGTATTGTGGACCCTTTGAGGTTCTAGATAGAGTGGGACCTGTAGCCTAGAGGCTAGCACTTCCTCCCACAGTCAAAGAACATGATGTTTTCCATGTCTCATTATTGATGAAATATGTACATGATGCTAACCATATAATTGATTGGTATGTGATTCAGGTGGAACCAGAGGAAGAATTTCTACTAGAACCTCAGTGCATACTGGACAGAAAGGAAACCCCACTCCGGAACCGAACCATTGCACAGGTCAAGGTGCAGTGGAGACATTTTGGCCCAGATGAGGCTACGTGGGAAATGGAGGATGCCATGACATAGACATATCCGATTTTGTTTACTTCTATACATGCATGTCATGTTGATAGATAAGAACATCGAGGATTATGTTCCTTTAAGGGGGAGGGGATTGTAACACCCAGCTTCCCCCAGTCTATAAAAATAACTATACTGGCCAAGAACTGTGGCAAACTCAAAAATGTGAATGTGTGATGTGAATGGACCTTGTGGAAAAGGTCGATCAATGTGAATAATATTATATATATATATTGCAGGATTGCTGAGAGGGGATATGCTGAAAAAGAGACCACGATGGCTAAAGAAAGGTGGTGGAAGGCACCTAGAAAGGTGGCGTTAACTTCCACCAAAACCAATACCATATTTGGACTTCACTGGCCCGGAGAACCAAGAGGAGCTCACTGGCCCCGAATTAAATGACTCGTCAAGATTGGTAGGTAAAGGGATCCTCATGAATAATGAGGGATGGGGGTGAACAACCCATCCGTAGAGTCCTCAGACCTGACCACTGCAAGGAAAATCGTGCCACATGCAACCTTGTCGAACAAAGAAAAGGCAGGAAGTGTGGGCCATCAGAAGGGTAGACGTGAGGGAAGGAAGGAAACTCTGGAAAAATACAAAGTGGGTGATAGAAGAGAAGAAGGAGAGTAACCTTCGTTCTCGGTCACTGGCAAACATAGACGCAATCTTGCAGCATCATGGTCTCAGCTCGGGGGTGGCTAGTGGTAAATTCCTTGGGAGTCATTGAGCCTACGGTTGGGTGGAAACGAGAACCCCTCTCAGCAATTGCATCACTTCTGGTGTTTTTTTGATAAGTGTTTTTCATCTTGTATCTTGAAATGTATATTCTGACATTTATGCTCATAAGCTGTGAAATCATGAAGGGTTTTAGTTTAAGACTGTCTGTGTGGTGTTTGATCAGAAATGGTGGTTGCATGATTTTGTTGGAAGGACCATGTATGGCTTACATTTATAGATAGATTTGTAGATATATATATGCGTATTGAATTAATTCATACTTTGATTCTGTTCTCGGGAAATCTATACCTCTATTCATCCCCAGGAATACCCGGAATTGATCTCTCCACAGAGATATCCTTCTTGGAAATCTTATCAAGAACCTAGAAAAGGATTTGAAGGCACAAGTCTTAGTAACCCTATAAGAGGAAGAATGATCCTCTTGAATCCCGAAATAACAACGTAGGGATAGGTATCAATCGATGGAAGAGATCCCGTCGGAAGATCTATGGTCATTCATGACTGTTAGGTTGGAGGACGAAATGAGGGCGTTACATGCCTTAGCCCCTTTCCTTTATCTTCGTGAGTGGCAAAGAAAATTGGGACCGTAGATCCCCAAGGTCCGTGAGAGTATTTGGACCATTGATTTTTCCATGTCCAGGGAGCAGTGGGAGAGTGCACAACGTGGGACTGATCTGAACCATCAGATCTTAATTAGAAAACCCAGCAGTCGTTGGATCTGTCAGGAGATGCATGAGGGTTAAGCCCTCATGAATATGGGCGAAAGTCCCGAGAAGGAGTTTGTATCGAGATTTCAACATTCGGGAATTTAGGAGTTCAAAGGAAGAGAGTCTAGGCACTCGACATTAGAAGTCTCGAAATAGCGGAAGGGGATTTGAGCCGTCCATCTGCAGGAGGACGTTTGTCGCGAAATCATCTATTTCGGAGATTCGGGCACCGGGACTCACAGAGGTGAGCACCTAGCCCTTGCGAGTGGCGAATTCGTGAAAGAACCTGAGCCGTCCATTGGAGGGAGGACACATATCATGAAATCACCCATATCAGGGATTCGGACATCGGAAGTCCTAGCGGGAAGTCTTTTGACTTCGTGGGTGGAAAAGTCATGAGAGAATCGCAGCTGTCCTTTTGAGGAGGACAGGTAGCACATTTTCATGTGCGCAGACCCTGTAGGAATCAATGAGGTTGAGGAAATATTTCATGGTTCCAGAGAAGAGAAGCTCAGGAGGGATAGTGCCATTTTGTGCACAAAGCCTTAGCTGCAAAGTTCGTAGAAGAGAAGAAATGGCCAAGACCTTTGATACTTCAGAAATATTCCAAGGAGAAGGAAGAGAAGCGCATGCTCAAGGAGGAGCTACGATTTTCATTAGATCAGCTGGAGAAAAATAGATCTGGGTCATCGAAAATGTACATCCAGATGTGCGTAGAAGAGAGTATAAACAAATGACAGAGAGACTTCATAGACAAGTGCCGAAATGTCATGGTCCATTGGATCGCACTGAGTTGCGAGGGAGTTAAGCTATAGAAGCATCCATGGGAGAAGTTGTATGGACGGTGGAGACACTTTGAGATAGAAGTGGCGAACAACCGATAGTCGTTGGATCTTGCAGGGTTGCAAGGTGGTTAGGTCCGGGGTAGTCCCTGAGAGGTCCAAGTTTAGTATCTCGCATCTCGGGGTTTCGCAAGAAGAGAGCGCAAGAGTTGGGTGCTCCAACTCACAAATTCGCAAAGTGCGAAATCGCGAGGAGAAAAATCTGAACCGTTGGATCCAGGAACGGGAGGACCGTTGGATCATGGCCTTATCGCACGTATTGCGCATTCTGAGGTTCGGAGGTTGAGAGGACCTCTTCTCGACATCAGAAGTCGCGAAGTGCCGAGAGCCGAGGCACAAGTGAGGAACACGTGGAAAAACCACAAGGTGGGGCCTGCGTGGTTGACAGGCGGACACACATTGCCTAAAGAAAGGAGTCAATGCTCTGTTGACTTCTCGCGTCTCGAGGATTGGCGGAGTAAGAGCACGGGAGATCAACCCTTCGACTCGCGAAGGTGCAAGTAGCGAGAGGTGCTAGCATTTAACCTAGACAGTGGTCACGCATGGAGGGCACTGACAGAAAGGAGCTATACCCATTTTTTGATCTCAGGTATCACGAGATTGGGAAGGAAGAGTCAAAAGTTTCGACTCGCGAACTCGCGAGATGGTGATTTGCGACAAGCGCATTTGGGAATAGGCCTTGGTCATAGCGTTGTGGTCTCTTGGGAAAGGTGGAGCTCACACCTAGTGTTATTCGCACATGGGAGCTACCGAAAAGGACCTGTGGACCAAGGCATAGCCCAGGGGGCTAATTGTTGATCGAAGCCTCTTCGACAGTTCGACATTCGGGGTTTGCAGAGCCGAAAGTCTGGACTCGCTTATAACACTGAGTCACGAAATACGAAAATGCGCCTAGTTGTTTGACCTGTGATCAGGATCAACAATCACATGGAGGTGGAAAAAGGGGAGAACTAGCCTGTGCTAAGCCCCGTAGGATTTTGGGGATTCTGACCCTTGAGGTTTCGACGAAAAATCTTCATTTTCGTAGTGGGATTGTGACACTCAGAGTCTTTGATACCTAGTTTTTTGCATAGGGTATGGAAAATATTGGTGAAATATGGTACTCTCTAGTCCCTTTCTTGATATAGGGTGGTCCATCTGGTGTATTGGTCCTCGTAGCTTTCAATAGGGTAGTATTGTAATTTAATGGCATCTCAGAAGGAATACCATGTAGGGGCCACCACAAATATTTTAGATTCCTCCACGCCTCTTTTCTCAGAGTAAGTATCCCACCATTCTTTAACACAGGGAATGGCCTTGAGAAGTCAAAAAGTGATCTTTTCCCTATCGAAAAAATTGTGGACCGAAAAATATCCTTCGAGTAGATTCAACCATTTATCTACAACATCTACATCAATCAATCCTTCAAATAATGGAATATAAAAATTTACTTGTACCTTGAAGGGGGTTGCGTGGTCTCTTGATGAAGATGCTTCTCCTATGGGCAGTCATCGAAGGATCTGTGCGAAGTTGTCCATCATTTCGTTCCTTTGTCATGCGAGGGATTCCTCGAGAAACATTTTAATAAGATCTCATGATCCACCATATTTCTTGTCATCTCCCATTGGTTTTTTTCGGGCTCATTGTGGTCGATCTGGTAATGTCTCGATTGGTTCGAGTCCCAGCTTCTTGTACCCAGATCTTATCGAGGACATGCACAAAGAAAAATAAATGAAGAGAAGACCGCTCTTATACCACTGATCTAGATTTAGGAGTGGAACAAACTAATTAACAAACTGAATACAATAAACACAGAGATATGGAGAATAACACAAATATCTAGTGAATAATATCTTCTATTAAATAATGAAATAGGCTAAAACTGTAAAACTATATAACTGAAACTTGCTCGAATGATGGTAGTTATCTCTGAGAAGAGATGTGGCTGCTATGTGCATCCATCTGAGCAGAATGGATTACAATGATGCTCCATAGGCCTTTTTTATATTACTCATGAATTCCAAAACCATAGACATCCAAAAACCTAACCCTAGAAGGTGAAATGCCAAAAGTCATGTGGGCCCTATAGGTAAGTTGGTGTAATTTGGTACCTCAACTTCCTAGGGTCATAATTTTTGCATATGACCTCTATTTTAGCCGCTAATAGCTCGTTGGAAAGGTCTTTCAGAGAAATACACATTCTGTCGTCAAACTCTGACTTCATCTACAATTTGAATGTGGTGAGCCAAAAAAACAACGTTTAGGGCCCAAAAACAGCCACAGAAGTACAACAAGATGTGATGATGTGAAAACATACAAAATAAGCTAGTTGGATTATGCGAGAGGCCACTCGTATCCACCTGGAGGATGTGTGGGGCTTTTGACAACCCCATAAGTGTAGAACCCACAATTACAAAGAAATATAGAAAAACATGCTAAACAAAAATAGACATGAGAAGCCAGTTGGAATAGGTGGGTGTCCACCAATATCCACCTGGATCAGCTATAGCATCTATTGACACCATCATGTCCTATATGCCCAATTATCCACCATATCCGTCTCTTTCTCACATTGCTCACCTTGAATCCTACTTAAAGATCCTCCTTCGAAATCCACATTCTCTTTTCCCTAACAAAAGGAGCATGTACATGCCCTTCCTATTAAAAAAAGGTGCATGTACATGTCGTTCTTACTCACAAAAGGTGTGTTTTCCTGAAAAAAGTGGATGAAAAAATACAAAATTCATGAAAACCATGTGCACTTGAGTGGGGTTTAAAGATTCCATATACTTTTACTCTCTGAAAACCCATTCAAAACTAGATTAACAAACTTACAATAGTACAAAAAGAGGTCTAATATGGAATAAAAGGATAAGAGCTAACATTATAGTAGAGCTATCATTCTAGTATCCTCACACCAAAGAAATCAAAGGTTTTTGGTTTCCTTTGGTTTTTATGACCTTCTGCTTGGAGAAGAGTCGAAATCCAAAAGTAGTCTTGAGTGGCCTATGGCAGAGGAACCAGGATGATAGTTACAAAAGGTGTCGACAACAAGACATAAGGTAAAACATTGTATGTTATTGTTTTTCATTAATAAAAAGGAGTATCTCTCTTCTTTCCCTCCCCCAAACTTAGTGTTGTTATGTAGTAGTTGATCTTAATCTATGTTTGCATATGGAACTAACTCTCCTGACTAGTTAATTAGGGTTATTTATTTTACTCTTGTTTTCATTTTTATCTATTGGTTTGAAGAAGGTTGTTTTTCTTCTTGTCTGCGGGTCCTGGAACTTAAATTGGATCGAGGATAAGTGGAGTGGGATCAACATGTGGAATTCATTTTCAAGGAACCATCAATACTAGGTATGTCAAAAAGGTAGTTACGATAAGTAGTTGTATACTAATCTTATATAAAGTAGACTATTGTTCTTCAAACTAGTCTGTTATAGTCCACCCTAGATATTAGGACAACTTTTCGTACAACAGAATTGGGAACTCCACTAGGGAGAACTCCTTGAGTTCTTCTCATTAGGGTTTCCTCTATTGTTTCTTGGATTTTCTTATGGTTCTTTGATAGTATTTGTTGTGTTTTCCTTTCTTGCATTACTGTAGGCTAGTTTTCAAGGTATTTTTTTGATATTTTGTGAAGTTTTGGGCCCAAACCTAAGATCGTGTGCTTGTTTCCTTCATTGATAGAGTATGCATGTGCATTTTTCTCTCAGTAAAGGAGAATGTACATGCAAGTTTCACTCACAGGAAGTGAGTGTACCTCTTGGGTCTCAAATTTTCATTTTTTTTTTCCTTTTCCCTTCCTTTTTTAGTTTTTTTGTTGTTTTGAGGGTTAGGGTCTGCAAGCAGTAATCTATCTCTATGCTTTTGTTATTTTTTTAGTGCATTTATGGCTCAATACGAAATAAAAGATAGAAAACATGGTCTTTGTGAAATGATTAATTTTCCAATGTTCTTAAGATTATGATAGTAAGAGCCTAAAAAAAAACTAGTTGCACTATCATTTCCTCAAGTAATCAACAACTCTTAAAATGAATGTTTAATTATAAAATCAACTAGACCTTTTTTATTTCTATAGAAACCAATATAGTCATTTTGTAGAGGCTTGATGCAATATTGGAGAGTAAATTGTCCAAGGTTGTAAAACAAACTAGGAATTGATTAAAAAGTGAAAATACATTAGTAGCATGAGATAATTGTTGGGAAAGAAACTATAACATAGGTTCCAAGAACTAGGTCAATCTAGTTCAATTTCTCACATTTTCCCCTAATCCTTGGAGTAGTGGGTTATGCATGTATCGGAGTTTTAATTGAAGTGGCAAGTCCTCAAGGTGACACCACTTCTATGGGAGATATGGATATAAGAATTAGTCCTACGTTACATATCCATACACATAATACTAACTAATGAACATTCCCATTGGTTATTGATTATGAAGTGGTATCCATAGTTTCCTTTCCTAGGAAATTTTTCTAAGTGACTATAAGTGGGAAGTGCTTATGGTACTCAAGAAAGACACATAATCTCTATCCCAAATCCCTTGGATGGTGCCCATATCCGTGAGGGTATTTTGACCTTGGGTGATTGTTGCATGAAGGTTATGATAACTTTATCTCTCACCTTTGTTAGATGGTCTTGGGCCCTAATCATCCAAATAAATGTTTTGGAAGGCTCTTTGATTGGTTCTTCACTGTATTGGAACTAGATCCTAATCACCTTGGGATGAGATTTGGGAGAGAAATTTTTCTTATTGATCTATCTCAAGAAATTTTTAGTCGGGTTCTTCTTGTTTGATTGTTAGTTGGCCTTAGGTTGTGTTTTTCTTGTTTATTTTGAATATTTTATTTAAAATGGTTGATTGACCACTCTACTGGTCTAGAAGGACATGAGGTAATAATTTCACCTGGAAGTGTGGAGCTTCCTCTTCAAATGTGAAGGACAAAAAATATTTACTCCCTTGTGTGTGATCTAGTAGAAGAGACCCAAGCTATATTAGATAATATAGTAAAGAGGAGCTAGTGCATGAATATCATAATGAAGAAGAATTATCGATCGAAGGGTACTTGAGGGATTTAGACAGTCACGTACCATTTCTTGGTAGGGTTTCACCTCCTCCACCATAGGATGATATTTATCATGTTGAGATCAAACATATTAGTGATTCATTTGTGGTAAATTATAATCCACCCATCAATGGCCCTTGTATCCCAATTCTTCTACTCACTCTTAGTTTTGGTAATCAAAGTCACATTGCAAACCCAACCCCTCTTTACCAATGTTATATAATGAATAATTCCATTAGTAATTTAGGGGTTGGGGGCACCCATACCCTGACATTGGTTTTGTTTGGTGAAGGAGTCAATCATCCCATTCCAAGTGTCTCTATGACAATCACATTCCAATCCATGTCTGGAGCTTCAAGTGGAGGTACCTTCCCTCTCATCATAAATTATAAGCATGGCATTGGGACCCAAACCTATACTTCATATGGTGGTGGTGATTTATCTTTTATTATTCCATCTATTGGAATATTTCATGTTGTATCTAGTACACCCCCCATATTCCCCAATATCAACATGCAAGTAGGGAATTCATCTACCCCTTTCCCCACATTTTCATTTGGAGGGGGGAATATTCCTACATATATTCCATCCTTATGAAGTAGTTTTTTTTCGACTTCTGACATGCCAATGGGAATAACACCTTTCCTAGGAATGGAAAACATGATGAGTGGATGGTTTCCTCCATTTGTCTAGGTCCCAGCGAGCTTCTCCCAAAACCATAGTTTTCAAATAAATGTTCTTTTCGAACCTAGTGGTGGTTACATTCCAAGTAATTATTTTGTGGGTACCAACCAAGGGACCCCTTCTTAAGGGGATTCTCATTTTTTTATTTCTTTGGAAATGTTGTGACCCCTTGATTTCCACCTTGAATATTCCCAGATTGACTATGGGGCTACTAGTTTGGTTGTTGTCCACATTGAATTTTCCAAGTGCTCTTGAGGATTATAAAATAACCACATTATGTCAAGATCATCAAATTGACGTTGAACCTTAACTTTTTCTTTAGTGAAATATGGTCCTCCTCCCTCTTCCTCATCTATTGAAAGTGTATCTTATAGTAACCAAAAGTCTAAAAGGAATAGAAAGAGGAAGAAAACAAAGAATAAGTGAAGATATGGGGGGAATTAACTAGCCATTGCAATTCAATCTAGATATATGTCACCAATCATTGCAAGTCATATCCAATACAAGAAACCAATAAATACAAGTTATATTGGAGATAAGAAGCTAGTTATTGGAATCCATGCCGGAGATATGCAACTAGCCAATGTAAGTCCTACTTGGGGCATTGATATTGATGCGATATCTAGATGAATGAG
The DNA here is from genome assembly GCA_010110895.2 of Picea sitchensis. NCBI lineage: Eukaryota > Viridiplantae > Streptophyta > Pinopsida > Pinales > Pinaceae > Picea > Picea sitchensis. The sequence goes on from SNQJ01S0078861.1 coordinate 153,865, forward strand.
ATGTAAGACTAATTTCCATTGTAAAATTTGCAAGGGAGATAACCTTACTCATTTGTGTTCTACTATTCTAGAGGTACAAAGAGTGTGGTCTCTATATCAAGTCTCTTTTACTCCTAAACCACCTTCAGTTTCATAGAAACCTATTCAACCATTGGTTCAAAGAGTGATAAATTCGATGCAATTGTAAGATGATCCCACTCTTATTTTGGAGAGTGATATGTCTACTAACCATGTTTTCTTCATTTCTAATTCAGAACCTTATAAACAAGGGGGAATTACACTCACTTTGAGCATGCTCCCTCAAAGTCCTCGGACTGTTTCCTTTGATTGGAATAATGTTGTTGAGCCTCGTCTTCATTATTTTTCACCCCTTCCAAATAAGGGTTGAAGTTTATTCATACAAAATTTATTGATGTATAGTAGATGAAGGATTCTCCACAAGCATTTTATCTTCCTTGGCTTGGAAAGATATGGGTTCTCCCAAGCTTGTGTCGGCTACCAGTCAACTACTAGATTTTGATAGAAGACCTAGTGAATATTTGGGGATTCTTCCTCAATTTCCTATTAGGTTAGGTGGGAATACTATCCTAATAAAAATGATAGTGGTGGATGCCCATTAGAATTCAATATAATCCTTGGTCATGATTATGTATATGCTATGAATGTTGTGGCGTATATGATATTTTGGGTGACGCATTTTCCTCACAATGGAATCATTATCACTATGGATAAGCTTGAATCTAATAATTATCATCATTATTCGAATTTAAACCATTCCACCCTGTTATTTTTTCATAGTATTTGGTTGGAATCTACCCCACCACAAGTGAATTATGTGACATCATATCCTCAGTGTTCAATTGATTCTAAGGAGGAGTGTTTGCACTCATGTTTTCCTTATTGGGACATGGTCTCAATAATTGATTAGGATATTTATCCAATGGGGGATGGGATCCCTTGCTCCCCCATATTGTCCCAAGGGACTATGATTTTCCTATTATTTGATCTCATAGTTAGTAAGTCCTCAAGCCCTCGTACTTTATATTCTTTGTTGATAGACTCTGCCAACTTTGACTAGAATCTACATCATTATTTGGATTATGATCAGTTCACTTCACCCATATTGGCTATTAATCCTCTCAATTTACATTATATCTTGGATGTTAAATTTCCTTGGCTTGAGCCTAAAAATGGGCTATACCTGAAAAAGTACTATGGGTGAGATGAAAATATGCACAGTGCTTTGTACCATATTGTATTTTTAAGGTTTTTTTTTCAAATGTTTGTATTCCATAACATGAGTTGTTATTATAGGTTTAAATTGAATTTATAAACTTTTGGACAACTGTTGTTGATAATATGTACAAGACTTTCAAGAATTTTTCTTTAATATTTTCTATAGTGATCTTCATGGAACCATGAGGTAATGGAATTGGAATTGGAATATAGGTTAGGTATTCCACCTTTCATCTTGCATTACCAATATCCTTTTCCATTTGTTACCTTAGGATCCACCCCGTAGAGTTGCGACAGGAATCCTTCTTTTCCATTTAAAGGTGGTGTAACTTGCATGGTAGATATTTCCAGTCATGGGTGCCCTAGTAAACATCTTTCTTTCCATTTTTGAACCCATGCCAAAGTTTTTATAGGCTTGTGAGCCCTCTTAGCCTTGACATGACGTTTCATCGAAGCTACATGACTTCTTCTGAATATTTTTATGAACATTCCTTATGGTCCTCCCACATTTATGTTTCGATTTGTATTTTTGTATTACATACCACTACTTTTGATTTTGAGTCCAAATGTTTGCTATAGTTTTCCATTCATTACTTACTAGCTATGAATTATATTTATTAGCTTTCATTTAGATATATTGCTTATACATATCAGAACCTTATCCCTGGAGGAAACATGCTAATGGGTGTCCATATCATACACAACCTTCCTAAATCTTTTTTTCATAGGTATGTTCCATTCTCTCAAAAATAGCTTCTTTCCCTGCAACACTCATTTCCTCGATTGTATCATGGAATTTTTTTTGTAACATCCCACTCTTCCACGCACATGATTTGAGTTAGTCTTGGACTACAATTGCATGCAAGTGATCTAGTTTTGTATATGGTTATTTGTTTCACTTATGGATTCTGATGATGATGTTTATGGATTACGATGTTATGTTATTTTATATCTATGTATAGACAGGTTCTATTGACGGGTTTCTCTTGAGTGTGCAAGACTCTTAACAGATTGAGGATGTCAATGACATCAATGGACCTCCTTGGACTCTAGATCGATTCAGGGAGTGGAATGTATATGGTTTGGGTATTTCTATTTATGCATATGTGACATATGATATTGAGGGAGAGATGTGGTAGCATCCTTGCCACAACCTACTAGCACTCCTGTCGTGGCTCGAATTGTAGGTTAATGATTACCTAGTTCGAGAGATCCATGATGTTGTGAGGGAAGACTGAGACAGTCGCTCACAAATATTATAAGGGGCACACAATAAGGCAAGATCATTATTAATCAGATTCCCTTAGTCTCTCACAAGGTCGCCTGATGGAGTATTGACTCCAAGGGTTGGACAAGTACCCAAATCAATAAAAAGTGAGTGACACCCTTGGAGGACATAGTGTGTCTTGAAGGGCACGTCACATAAATAAAACATGAACAAAGGTGAGTGGCACCCTTGGAGCACATAGTGCATATTGAAGGGCATGTCACATAAATAAAACATGAATAAAGGCGAGTGGAACCCTTGGAGCATGGAGTGCATCTTGAAGGGAACATCATGATTTTAATAATGGTGAGTCAATGAACCTAGGTTCCTAGAAAACAATTTGGTTTTGACATGGTTAGACTTAAAATAATTATTAAATGAGTAATTTTTATTAATTATAAAATCCCCTTAAAAATTCTAAGCCTAGTTAAAAATTAAGCCTAAGTCTAAATAGGGTAAGAAGACTAAAAACTAAATAATAAATTAATAAAAGGGGGATGAAGAAAAATCAAGTTAAGAATTAAAAGATAATTGTTTTATCTAAAGATTAATTATATGATTATGTACAAGAAATACTAAATTGGAAATTAAGATAAGAAAGGAAATAAATATAAAAAGAATGTGCAAGCATAGAGACGAATCTAGAGTCTAGTTAACTAGAGAATAATATCATGTTTAAGTCAACACAAATTTAGAAAGGTGTCAGTCATAAATTGGGAATAGAGGAATAAAGGACAACTAGGAGTAATTTAAGGGGCACTCTTAGGAGATGTGAGGGAAATTGACATTTAATTAAATTAAATAAGTGAATTTTTGGTGCAACTAAGGGAACGAGTGACAAGTGTATGAGGGAGAGTATTCCTAATTAATTTTTAATAAAACAAATTAAGCATGTAAATGGTGAGTGGTCACTAAGAAAAATTCTATAAAAGTAATGGCTGAGAAGAGGAATAGAGCATGACTGGTATGCGTAAATTTATGCTTCCGGAATTTATTTGATTGATTTTTCTTGTGAGAGTTGGGATACCCAACTTGAGAGAGAGAGAGTGGTAGCTCGACCTTGTGAGGTGAGCTAGGAGCTAGAGTTTTCTAGTTTTGTTTTTGCGTGGCCCCTTGGCATATCAAGGGGCTAAGGGGGAAGAAGAGTACCCCTAGTGTTGGCTAGGAGATACTAGTGAGGCCTCAACAATTAGCAAGCCAGAGAAAAGAGGAACGCCAACTACTGAAGAACATCAACAAGTCCATCTCATCGGTTACTATAACTCTATTTTAGTTTTGCAATATATTAAATTTGTGTGGTTCATATGGTGTTTGTGATCGTTGTATGTTTGATGAATTATGACCTTGTTTCTACAATTTCTTGATGGATTTTGGGTTATCCACCATTTTTTTTATTCATAAGAAAATTTTATTTATATATTTAATGGATCAATTATAAGGATACCTTATCTTGTTTATTGTTAGTTTCTTCAGTACTTTTGAAACCCCCTTTTTTCTTTCACTCGTGTCTCAATGATCTAGTAAATAGAAAGGACTTGCATGGCTTTAATCGAATTGGGTGCATGGCCCTTAATGTCATATACTATAATGAATTTTGTATGTATCTTTAGAAGACTACACTAGGATACTCTTTAATAACTTCCTTCCCAAGCTAGATTAATATTGTCAGTTGAGGTAGTAGTTTGAGTGTTGGTTTGACAAGCATTTTTTTGGAGTTTGTTTTCAAGTCACTTTCCTTTTCCTTGGTGCAACACTCAAAAGGGCTCAAACTTCTTAGGTTATGACTTTCCTTTTTGCAGAGAGTTATTTTCAGAAGTGTTGTAGATGCCCCCTTTTTTTTAGAAAACTTTGGGAGGATCTTCTTGCTTCTCTCCTATCCTTTCGTCAATGTAAAACCTATAAATATATAGGAGGAAAGGGATTAAGGTATGTTATATACCTCCTCAGTATCAATCTCATATAAAACTTCAGTTTCTTCATATCCCTTGTAGTAAAATCTTACAAACTCTCAAGACTATCTTCACTATCATGATTTTGTTAATTGACAACCAACAAAATTCTCCCTTTCTGTTTGGCTTGTTACTTGAACCTATGGACTTCATGGGTCCATTCCTTGACACCGTGAGTATTGAGAGTGATGCTTACTAGAATGTGGATATTGGCTCTCCTTCTCACCCGCGAGGCAAGCATTTCCCCTCTTCAACGATTGAATGCACGTTCCTGTAGCAGACCGTCCCTCTGAGAAGTTCTTGTTTTTAGGCAAGTGTTTCCCCTCTTCCAGTGATTGTATGTGCTCTCCTGTAGCGAACCTTCCCTCTAATAATTCCATTTTTTGAAAGTGCCTCCCTGTCACATGTTGTATTACTGAGAGAAAGGGTGAATCGGTAATAGATAAATGTAATCCTTTTTAACCATAAAATGAAAGTGTTATATCAATGTAGCATTATCATTCAATAGTTGTAGAGTAAATAAACAATGAAAAAATGATAAATCATAAACATACACAATACACCAGGTTTTTTACATGGAAACCCAAAGAGGGAGCGAAATGTTTTTTCTTATATGTCTTTAAGAATTACATTCATTGGAAGCACCAACTTCCTTTGTTTTCCAGATGCAACTAGAAGGAGGCTCCAACCCCATAGTTTCTCCGGCTACAACCTGAAGGAATCTCCAACTCCCCAATTCTCTGGCTACAACCAGAAGGATTCTACAACCCCCTATGTTCTCTGGCTACAAGCAAAAGGAGGCTACAACCCCCTATGTTCTCTGGATACAACCATCTATCCTTGCCTCTTCCAACTAACCTATCATAGAAGTAGAATGATGGAACCACTATCACATTATCATTGTGAGATATACTATTGTAAACATGTACCAATCAACCTACACCAAACAACTTGTAATCAACATGCACCATAAACAACCTGTAATCAATCTATACCATAAACAAGTGCATCAACCATGCACCAACCTGTACCTCAATCTGTACCATCAACGAGTGCATCAACCATGCACCAAATATGTACCAATCGTGCTTCAAATACACATAAAATATGACTCATCAATATTTACAAACATCATCAACTATACACCTCATGTATGTGCCAACTCATCAACTACTTGTCTCAACCATGTACCCAAAATGTACCTCAACCAAAATCCCTCCTCAATTTCATCATCCAAATATGATTTTTAACTATGTAATAGACCTGGTGTATATGATCACATACCTGCAAACCTTCCTTAACTTTAACAACAAGAGACTAGCATTTTCATCAAAATTTACTTTAGTCTCAGATGACTAATTTTGGCTTAGTCAACAACCCTAACTTGAAATATTCATAAATATGTACCTGTAATGAATAAAGATCCGAAAATAGTAAAAAATGTTCTTCAATGTATTTTAAGAAATTTCTCTAGGTTTCAGTGCTTGGAACCTCTCAGAAAAGGAGTTATAGCAAAAATGGCATACCTTGTTGAATTTTGTCTTATTCTAGAGAGCGAGATTGTAGAGCGTGCCCCTCATGGAATATTTGTTGTATGGATATGAAAATGGTACAAATAAAACTAAATATTGTACTCTAACCAATACATTTGGTCTTACTAATTTTGTATATGTTATGAATAAGTTATGAATTTTTTACCCGAAACACCTTTTTTAGACTAGTTTCAGGACTAGCCACAAACCTTATTTTCCACGGAGTGTAATTCCCATAATAAAAAGACCCACAAGATTAAATGGTTATCACAACTACTTGGATATGTTTCCTCAATGACCTCTACCTTTCATGGTATGAATCATTCTAGAAAAACATTTATTGCGAAAATGGTGAGATGACCTGTAAATAACATACCTTAAAAGGCATCATCAAAAGAATTTATCCTCCCTTGAATTTTTGTCTTCTTTACCTCACCTTCCCTATGAAATTCACCTTAGATATCCTTTCGTTACCTTAGTCACTTACAGATATTCAATATTCTCAAGTGTAATTAAAATGAGAGACCCTTGCCTCTTATTTATACTTTTATGTAGCTTCTTCAAGGGGTTACCTTATAACCATCATAAACCACTTTACTTATTTTAGGGCTAACCCACTTTGAACCACTTGTCAACTTCGTAATTTCTCCATTAAATTTATTATATAAATAATTTCTTCTTTGCAACCACTTTGACCTTTTGGGGCTTCTAGATGAATCATAAGGGTTCTCCAACTTCACATCGCCACAACTCTCTAACCGTGAAGAGTTATGTGACGTTACACATACCACCAGAAATGGCATGACATGTACTATCCATATAGAATAGTCTTACCTTCAAATATATTAAAACTCATATGATTGTGCATCAAACAAACTTGGGTCCTTTCCCCAAACCTTTGTGCTACCAAAATTTTCTATCGGACTTTCTTCAAGGGTTGACATCAATGAAAACCAACCAAAATAATCAACATCACAATGTGGAATGGGATCCCTTAAAGGAATGTGAACCCGTGTTAATCGGGGCAAGAGAACACACTAATCCCTAAAATTCGCACGGACTGTTGGGGAGTCTCATAAACGCCCAATGCACAATCTCCCTGAATCCTTGTGTCTTTACTCTCATGGTTTCACAAGACTGAGATCCAAAATCCATGTAGAATCAGGCTTGGGTTTCGCGCGGGTCTCATATCTTAGCTAAGACCAGTGGTGAGTTCCCACCCTACATTTTTAGTTTCTTGGGATAGTGACTAAATTCCTCTCATTGTTAAAACTCCAAATCTGGGATCACGGTGCTGAGAAATCGTATTGGGTCATTTCCATTCAATTGGAAGTCTTATATCCCCACCATCCCTTGTGTGGTCTCTTCCCCTCTTACAAATGGCCAATTTATTTGGCTTCATTGAGTTACCCAACATTTAGCCCATGCCAGAAGTCTCCACGCCTTTAATATTTTTGATAGTGAGTTTATTTATTATTTTTAGATAGAATATTTATATTACTAGATCTTAGCTACCAAACTACTTTAACCTTTAATGGAAGCGTGCTTGAACCAAATTATGGTGAGAATATGACTACTTAATTGGAAAAAAGGGGGAATCTTCCCTGGCTAGATACTCTTCCTTGACTTAATTACTATTAAAATAATTTCCCTCATTTCATTTTCTTCCATCAACTTACTCCAAGTGTATTCTATGAAAAAATTATTGTTTTTCACCTTTAGAAACTAATTGGTAAAAATATATTTTATTCCACCCTTCTTACCTTGGAACTAGTGTCATTCAAATGTGGAAGGGGATCAATGCTTTTATATCCTTAAATCTCCACTATTTGAGATGTATGCATGAGATGACAAATTTTACTTATTAAGGATAATGGTTGTCATTGATGGATGATATTTTACTCAGTAGTTATGTGTGAGAAATTCCCTTATCTATATAAGGTTCTAGAACAAAAATGGAAATTTTATATGTAGGTATGTACTAAATGCTAAAATGTTTCAATAACTGCAATTTGATTGGGTAAGTCCTTCAGTAGGATTGTAATTCAATCATTTAAATGTTCAAATTTGTACACCTAATTGTTTTTATGATTGTGTATCCGTGCACAAACCGTACAAGATAGAGGATTTGTGAGGCTATTTTAGATGAGTGTTAATGCTAAAAGAGTGATCAATGCAATGAGGCGATTCACAATAAAAATGAATTTCTTACTCTTGAATTGTATGATAAGGAAAACTTAAACAGAGATTATCTAGTTATAACCATCAAGAAGTTAAAGTGTTAGTTCGGATACTTTTAAAAATAAATAAAATACATAGAATTTCACTATGACTACCGACATTAACAACTCTCACAAACATTTACTTAATATTGATTATGGTTGAATCCAATGATTAGATCAATCGCGCGCCTTAGAAAAATTTTGATTCTTGATCTTTTAGACAACAGACTTCTTGCACGCAATGAAATTATGTGCTAATGAATTATTGTTTATATATTAGACTCCTTGTGCGAAATGAATTGTAATGTGACAGATGATTCCATTTATGTGATTGGAATCTTGCGCCTTGAATAACGGATAATTTCTCTTACACCTTGGATTTAATGTGTTGTATGATGGGCTTTGTGATTAGTTAGGATTCTTCTTTGCCATGAATTTAAATGTCAATGTATGATTGATAACAATGATGGGTACCCTTACACCATGGTTAATTGATGTTTAGGATTGATGGATTGATGAAATGGATGATCGTTGATGTTGTTGTTTTATCTAGTTTTTTAGATTGATTGTTCTAGTGGGATGTAGACACCTCCTTGTTCCTCAGAACAATCACCATACCTGAGACCTTAAATGGTTAAAATCAATTGAAACTTGGGCTTGAGCAATGATTATGTGTCATGGAGGTCCTAACCTTGCAGGGTAGGTTGGGCGGATAGTCATTTTATATTCATTGTTTGATTGAATGTTGTTGTAATTTGCTTCAAGGTATTTGATGTGCTAATATTCTACGCTATGTATGTTTATGTGTCGTTATCCTTCGATGATGAGTTGAATGCATCGTTAGTGATTTCCATGAAGAGTATCTAGTACTACTTTTACATATGATGTTGTTGATTAAGAGATGTTGTGATTATTGTGTAAATGTTTATTTCTTTATGCGATTTTTTTTTAACCTTTTTGCGTAGAATTTTCTTAGGCGTAACAGAGGGGTTGTTACACTTTTACTCCTTTTTAGGATTTCATAACACAAAAAAAGACATAGAAAAAAAAATATTTTGAAAAAAAAACAAAGAGGATGGGAAGAATTAAGATCTTTACCTTTTGTGGCAATAGTCTTAGTTATTCCACCCTTGAATAAAAAATGAAGTTTTGAGTCTTCTGCTCAACAATTTGGGTTTTAGTGTTTCAATCTCATTAACAATTTTGAATGCATCAATCTCATTAACACACCTATTACTGAACCAAAATGGCATGCCATATTACCATTTAAAAATTAATTCATGTAGCATGAAATACAAGATTGAGAAAGTATAAAAAAGTTTAAAATTGTAAATGTAGACTATTTAAGCATACCCAACATTCAAAAACACAAAAAATTAAAAATTAAAACACAATATCTAAACGCAACATTAAAATGTTAGTTAACATAGTGACCAGAACACTTATCTTTATAAATATTTACACAACTTTCTAAAATTATGGATGTTACAACCAACCATAGAATCCACTGCTCCATTTCTCTTAGTAGCATGTCATACCTGATCTCGGCTATGATTCCATAAAAAAATAATGAATCATATGGCTAGATATTGTCCATACAATGACCCAATACCCAATATCTCCATAGTAAAATGACTCCTACAACAATTCCAACCATCCAACTATCTTCCCCATTACTCTACACAACCAAAGGGATGGGATTTCCTTTTCTGCACCACATTCCCTCAAACAATACTCATCCCCTCTAGGTATCCATCACAGACTAGCCAAGAATCCACAAGAAAGGGGCTCTAGTAATTCTAGTTGTAATGGAGTCCTCACAACATCATTTACACATTCTCTTGGGAAATTGTCTCAACACAAAACTCATACTAGGCATGATGAACTAATTATTAACATCATTCCCATATTATCTTACACTCTTGTTGTCCCAAAATTCTTTTTCACCAGTCTCTCATGTTTATTTTTACACACAGTATGGTTGCCTCTCTTTTATATCACCAAACCCTAATTTTCCTCTCCTCCTTCTCTTCCAAAAAGTATTTCTCCCCTCTACTCGAATTTTCTTTTTCTTTTTTCTTTCATGCATGTTTGACTCTTGAAATTCCAAAAAAGGATTGTACCCAACCCATTCTTCGTTAAGTGGGTGAGATGACTCTTTCATCCACCTCTTACATGCATTCAATGATATAATTCTCATCATGAGTGTACTCAGCCCATGCTCTCTTAATTAGGTGAGATGAAACTCCCACCAACCTATTACATGCATTCAAGGATTGGTTTTAATAAGTCAAAGGGGGTAAATAGTTAATGACAAAAAATGATTTATGGAGATGGCATATGATCCTAGGCATGTGGAGTTTCCCTTAATCCCCTCTTTAGCCCCCTCTTGTGAAATGATATCCCTCGATGAATTTTTCCTTATCCTTCTATGGTATGTAAATTGTTGTGGATATTCCATTGGAATAGATCATCACAATAGATCTTGCAATATTATGAAATATTAGATTATGCAATCTATTTCCTTAGATTCAAGATTTATTAGCACTAGTTTATTGCTCAAATTTATGAAAATAACTAAAGTATGAAAATGAAAGAACAAGCAAATAAGCACACCATCCACATAATTGAACACAATATTTATCTTGGGAAACCTAATATGGGAGAAAACCTAGATAGAAGGTGATTCCTATGCTCTTCTCTATTTTCTTTAGTTATGAAAATGCACATATGAAGAAAGGTACACTCACTATGAATTTGCCTTTAAAACTGTGGAAAAGAAAAGAGAACATCTTAAAGGTCCATAGATCCCTCTTTTAGCCAAGTTTTCTTCTGTTAAAATTCTCCCATGAGCTAAATCCCCCCAAAATTATTTTTTTTAGGAATCCCATCCGATTTGTAAATCTTTGTCCATACTGAGGATTTAGGGGGGAGGTGGGGGGAAGGGATTCCTTTTGCATATGTGATTCATATCCCTTATTTACTATATATATGGATGATCCCAAACCTCTCTAATCGCAACATGATCGAAGTTTTGGTGTGCACCCACTCAAAAATAATTTCATTTGTTGAACTAATGGTAGCATCCTTGGAGGAACTTCTCCAAAGCTCCAAATAGACAACCAACCATTTATGGTCCAAGTAGATATATTAGAGATAGTGTTGAGTTCAAGAGAATCCAAACAACACTTTAATGTATCCAATTATTATGTATGAACCAAGGGATTGTTCCCAATTATAATATCACTCTAAATATCTATTAGGCCGCCATTATATGGGACTCACATGAGATCTGGTTGAATTATAGGAATTGCAACATAAAACAATTTCCATATTGGGGATCCATTTCTAGTAGAAGGAATCACATCCAGACATATATTTCTAGGTCCAACAAAATAATTTTTGACTAAGACCTCCTTCCACTATTCATATTTCCTAGTGACCATTATCCATAGGATCTTAGTCCCTAGGGAAAGGCTCATTAGTCCAGAATCAAGAATGTCCAAACCACCATGTTCTTTAGGAGCCCTCACTATGGACCAACTAATTAGGTGAAATTGCTTATGATTGGATTTTCCACCTTGACACAAGAATTTTCATATCTCCCTTGCTATCTACTGCTAAGTACCTATTGGATCCAAGAGAGTTTAACATTGAAAGATAGGAAGAGAATATAACACAAATTTGATGAGAATGATTCTCCTTGTTGGATTTAACCAATGATATCCCCATTGCAAGGAAATTGACTTGATTTTACTTAGGATTTTCTTCCATAGTTTAGAATTATGTGAATGAAGACAAATAGGAATTCCCAAATATGTAAAATAATTCCAAGTAGCCTTAAAAGGAAAATGAAAAATATTAGAGAGTATTGCTAGGGTTCTTCGACTTACATCCCAGGCATATATTTGGAATTCTAGGAATATTAGACCTCTATATTATTGAGTAAACAAGACCAAGTTTTCCTTAAACCTTTTGGCTATTGTGATGAAGCTCCACCCAAGAGAAGAGTGTCATATGTAAACTAGGAATGGTTTATTATTTTCACTCCTCTAACAGTTTGAATACTAGGTAGAAAACCATTGTTTTGATCATATTTTAATTTCCTTATTAAATATTTCATTGTGATTATGTACAATAGGGGAGATAGGGGAAAACCCTTCCTAAATCCTCTACTTGTATTCAAAAATCCAACTGGGTACCCATTAACTAAAGGGGAGATCTAGGGATTACTAATACATGTAGATATACATCAAATGAACTCATCACAAAATCCAAACTTATGGAGGACATCAAAAAGAAAAGAGTGTCTCACTTGATGAAATGAATTATCCATATCAATATTGACTATTATTCCTTTATCCCCTTTGTCTTTGCTCGTCTGTATTGCTTCCTAGCCTAGAATAATATTATTAGTGATTTGTTTTTTTTCCATAAAACTACCTTTATTCTATGATATAAATTTGTGGAGTGCAAGTTTAATCTTTGTCGCTATGATTTTTATTAGTATATTATATGAAGTATTGCACAAATAGATTGGTCCAAACCTAGAAAAATACATTGCAATTTCTTCTTTATGTATGAAATATAGGAAAGAAGAATTCATGGCTCCTCCAATTCTAAAATATTTATGAACATATTGTATCATTCTAAATAGATCATATTTGATAGTAATCCAATAGGACATATAAAAATGGATAGTAAATCCATCTGGCCTAGGAGCTTTGTAGGGACCAAGCTTCCATACCACAACTTGAATTTCATCCTCTGACACCCTTTGCATAATCTTTTAATTTTCTTCCAAAGAGATGATTGTTGGTAGGTTCTCCAACATTGCAATAGTAACCTTAGGATCCACTCATTTTTCTAGATATAGGTCTTTGATGTGAAGACAAGTTGCTTCCTCATTTTTTTCGAAAGTATTAGGAGTCTCCCCATTGGCAGTGCTTATCTCTTTAACATTATTCCTCCATAATTTGGCTCTCACTTGCTTATGAAAGTAATATGTATTCCCATCCCTTGTCTTGATCCATAAACTCCTAGATTTCAATATCCAACTCATTTCTTCTTTACAAAGGGTTTTTTTATATCTTTTAAATTCCTTTCTTTATTCATTCACCATTCCATGAGAAACATGCTCAAGCTCAATTCAATTTTGTATGATTTCTACCTTCTCCCTGTAAGTTTGAACCTCAATTTTTGGATAAGAGAAATGAGTTTTTTCCCATTCCTTGAGCACTTTGTTTGTATCTTTTAGAATTTGTGCCCATATATGGACTAGGGAACCAACCACCCAATTACACCAAGTTTTCCTTATAATGTCAATCACCATTTTATCCTATAGCCAAAGGGGATTAAAATGGAAAGGAATAGGGCCATAATCATGAACTTCTTTGAGAAACAATGAAATTGGTTTATGATTTGATGCA
>SNQJ01S0078861.1:167509-201067 GCA_010110895.2 Picea sitchensis
CAAACTCATGAATGTGAATATGTGATGTGAATGGACCTTATGGAAAAGGTCAATGAATGTGAATAACATTATGAATTTATATTGCAGGAATGCTGAGAGGGGATGTGCAGAAAAAGAGACCACGATGGTGGTCGAAGGCACCTGGAAAGGTGGCATTAACTTCCACCGAGAATTAATACCGTATTTGGACTTCACTAGCCTGGAGAACCAAAAGAGGCTCGCTGGCCCCGAATTAAATGTCTCACAGGCTGGCAGGTTGATGTCTCCTCAGGAATTAGTGAGGGATGGGGAGGTGAACCACCCATCCATAGAGACATCATGACTGACCAGTGCGAGAGAAATCTCACCACACGCAACCTCGCAAGAGGATAAGGTGTGGGGTAGAAGTGATTGGGGGTAGATGCGAGGGGAGGAAGAAAACTCTGGCAATATGCAAAGTGAGTGATAGCAGAGAGGAAGGAGAGTAACCTTTGCTCCTGGTCACTGGAAAATAGAGACGCAGTCTCATAGCATCATGGTCTCAGCTCGAGGGTGGCTAGTGGTAAATCCGCTGGGATTCGCTGAGCCTACGGTTGGGTGGAAACGAGCACCCCTCTCAGCAGTTGCATAACCCCTGGTGTTATTTCTGATAAGTGTTTTGCCTCTTGCATCTATATATATATATATATATATATATATATTCTCACATTTATGTTTATAAGCTGTGAAACTGTGAAGGATTTCATTGTAAGAATGTCTGTATGGTGTTTTGATCAATACTGGTAGTTGTATGTTTATAATGGAAAGAATATGTATGGCTTCTTATCTCATAAGTTGTTATTTACATGCGTACTGATCTAATTCAGACTTCACATCCGGTTCTTGGGAGAGCGATACCTTTATCTGCCTCAGATGTACCCTAGGTAAACTTCCCCATAGAGATACCCTTCTCAAACGCCCATCAAGAACCTGGAGGAAGGACGTGAAGGCGTAAGGCCTTAGTAACCCTACACAAGGAGGAACGATCCTCTTGAAAACCCGAGATGGTAGCATAAGGATGAAGTATCAAATCGATGGACGAGATCCCGTCGGGATATCTACGGTCACTCACGGCCATCAGATCGGAAGAAGAAGCTGGAAGGTTAAGTACCTAAACCATAAATAGGTGTTGATCGACAGATGAGATTTCGTCGGGAAATCTGCGGTCACACACGACTGTTAGATTGGTAGGATAAAGTAGGGTGTTAAACGCATTACCACTTGGTTTCTCTTTGTCTTCGTGGGTAGCAAAGAAATTGGGACCGTAGATCCCCAAGGTCCATGGGAGTATCTGGACCGTCGATTTTCTACGTTCAGGGAGTTGTGGAGGAACGCACAGGTAGGAACAAATCTGGGCCGTTAGATCTCGGCTGGAAAACCCGACAGCCATTGGATCTGTCAGGAGTTACCCGTGGGTTAAACCCCCAGTGAATAGGGGCGAAAGCCCCGAAATATATCTAGACCGCCCGATCTTAGGAGGCTATGTGTCATAAGATTACCCATTTCAGGGAATCGGGAATCGCGAAATTGGAAGTCTTGGTGACGAGAGTTCGGGATTTTCCATGGTGAAAACCCCAGGATAGATCTGAACCGTCTGAATAACGAAGGCCAGGTGTCATGAGATTACCCATTTCGGAGAATCGAGAATCGCTAACTCGGAAGTCCTAGTGACGAGAGTTCGGGATTTTCCATGGTGAAAACCCCGGGATAGATCTGAACCGTCCGAATGACGGAGGCCACGTGTCATGAGATTACCCATTTCAGGGAATTGGGAATCGCAAACTCGGGAGTCCTGGTGACGAGGGTTCGGGATTTTCTGTGGTGAAAACCCTGGGATAGATCTGAACCGTTCGATTGACGGAGGCCACGTGTCATGAGATTACCCATTTCGGGGAATTGAGAATCGTGAGATCGGGAGTCCTGGTGACGAGAGATCGGGACTTTCCATGATGGAAATCTCGGGACAGATCTGGACCGTCCGATTTACAGAGTTTGTGTGTTGAGCGATTAACCGCATCGGGAAACCAGGGATTGAGAATTCGGGAGTCCTGTGATTGAGAGTTCGGACTCGCGTGATGATAAACCCCGATGAACGGACGAGATTCTTTTGGAGGATCTCATGGTCTGTAACGACCATTAGATGAGAGGAAGAGATGTCGGCTTTAAGCCAAGGCATGAATGCGCATTAAGGTAAGTAACGAGCAGATCTGGACGGCCAGAGTCCACCCACCCAGATCTATGGCTGAGGTTTCATTTCGGAGCCACCTTGTTGTTCTTCCTTTAGCAGTGGGAGGGGGTCTGGAATTGGACGTGCAACTCTCGAACGGTTGAGATTAATTCACCTTGATCAACAGTGCTCAGGTGAATTGCAGACCCCCCTTGCCATTCTTCTTTTAATTGGGGGGGGGTCTGGAATAGTGTGGCGTGTGAAGTGGGGCCCCCTCCTGTCCTATCAACTACTGTGTCACACTTCCCCCTCTACCACTTGTATTCCACTTAACCATGCGACAGGGCCTGTCCTCATTGGTTGTTCTCTAGCCCTATTGGGATTCGTCCCTATTGGTTGGACGCTATCCTTGTCAGGGTTTGGAGGTTGTAGAGTCGAACGATTCAACACCCCTGTAGCGCCAAGGCGTGAAATACAAAGAGGCACTGTGATTATTTGAACTATGACCATGACCTGCGACCACATGGGAACAGGGAGAGAGAAAGAGCTAGCTTGCGCTAGGCCTCCGTAGGTAATTCGGGGGCCCTGATTCAACAGAAATCAACGAAAAATTTGATTGAGGTAGTGGGTATCTGACACCACCTGACTGCATGAGCATGTACAGAGCTCTGAAAAGTATGACCAACCCAACCTCTGCAATAATACCTCGAGCATTCCTAAGAGCCGGAAAATCCTGTGTTTGTTTCTGAAAATCCATGTACACCCTCTGTTTTAAGAGCCAAGAAGCCAGTGTTCGTTTATGAAAATCCAGATTCACCCTTTCTGTTCGGATCCATGGAGTCTCTGTCGATCCCTATGGGAATTGCTTGTCACGCAATCCTAAAAACCATCACTATGAGACCTTGTCATCATTGTTGAGCTTGCTTTGGAAGCCCGTGTCTGTATTCCCAGTTGGCTGTGGTGGCCACGCAGAGCTGGACTGCGCGTGGCTTTCTAGCCAGTGCAAGTTGTGATTGAGCCTTTGTATGACCTCTTTCTAGGTGATGGAGGTGACTGTTGTTGGAAGAGGCAAGTTGTTAGGCCTGTGAGCAACTCTTTCCAGGTGAGAGAGTTTGTTGGGAAGTGGTTTCTTCTATAGAGTGTCCAGCACCAGCTTCGGGCTCTGAGACTTCCTGATCTGGCCTATTGCCGAGACCCAAAGAGGGAGGTGTAGCACCGATGGACTGTGTTTGTGAAGGTGTATACTCCCAAGTGGAACAAGCGTGTGGGGAATGAGAGTTTGGAAGTAGTGGGCGTAATATGGCATCCTGGGAAGAATCCTTCTAGTCTTTTTGTGTTGTTTTCCCTGTAACCTCAACCTAGCCTAGGATTCCTTGCCTTGGGGTGGATCTTAGTCCTAGCTCGGGGGTGACCCACTGCTGAGCTGACGAGCAGTGTCATCTAAGGCTGGGAGGTTCGTGGAAGGCCTGCACATGGTTGGTGGAATTGCCAAAGTTTTCAAAGATAAGTATCAGATGATGTTTTATTCATAATTCTGCATCTCTATGTAATTATAACTATCATGTATTCTGCTGTGCATATCAATTTAATGTTAATGCTATTGATTGTATATTATAGCAGTAAATAATATGTTTACTCTGAGCTTAAATGTATTTCTTTGATCAAATGCATGGGGATTATTTAATGCTTGTATGAGCTATGTAAAAAGGTGTGTTACAATTGGTATCTGATAGTGATTAAGCCCTGGCACAGAAAAAGAGAGTTACAATTTGGTATCAGAGCCCACCGTTTCGACACTGAGCCTAGATGGGCTAGTTGAGTTGTCTTTGAATCGTGGGTGTGAGGAGAAATTGTGTCTGGAGGACCAATTCCAGAACCTGGAATGATCCAGAGTGTCAAGGAGTTACTTGACTATGCCTACAAGCTCAAGAGGTATAGCGATGTTGTGAAACCGTAACCGGTGTGGTCTATGGCCACAGGGAGAGAGGACTCCACACCAAAAGTGCTAGAGCCTTAGGATTTTTTCGGGAGGGAAGGAAAACCCTCGTGACCGTCGGATCTCGAAAGTGTGCACAGGGTTTAAAAACCCTTTGGAGTTGCACAAGAGCATGGAATCGCGATACACGAACTCCCAAAAAATCGAGAAGATCTACGCTGTAGATCTGGGAGGAAGGCTCGACCGTTAAATCTGGCAGAGTCGCACTCGCGTTAGTCACAAAAACCTTTCAGATTTCATAAAGTTGAGAGATGGAAAGTGAGGGAGGTGAACACCTCCGAAACACAAAACCCGAAATCCCGAAATGATCTACACCGTAGATCGTAGGAAGGGAGTTGACCATCAGATCAAGTTGATGAGTAAACCATAATTTCAGGATTTTGGCAAATGAAAGTTCGAGATATGGGATACACGGACTCCCAATGCTTGAAACGTCGAAATGCCAAAAAGATCTGCGTCGTAGATCTAAGAGGGGACCTAACCGTTGGATTTTTTCTTGGAATGGACGTGGGTGCATGGATGTGTACCACGTGCCAGAGAATTGAAAAGACAGGGGAGAGCGGTGGGACCCAAAGACGTCACCAATGGAGACGTGGATCCTCCAGAACGTGCCATGCGCCACTGCGGTTAAGGGCGACAGCTGTGCTGTGGGCCCAGAGAATAAAGTAAATCGAAATTTCGGATTTCGTGGATTGTAGTGACAAGGAGTTGGAAGTCACTGCATAGTGAACTCCCGGGTACTGAAAACCCGAAGTCCCGAAACTCGAAGTCCCGAAGCCATCGGAGACTGAAGAACCATAACATGTTTTAAGGGTGATAGCTGTGTTGTGGGCCCAGAGAGAAAGGAAACTGAAATTTCAGATTTCGGGGATTGTAGCGACAAGAAGTTAGGAGTCACTACATAGTGAACTCCCAGGTACTCGAAACCCGAAGTCCCAAAAATTGCAGAGCCGACAGAGCTCAAAAAACCTTGTGAATTCAAATGTTTCTCACTCACGTTGGTTTATGATTATTGTGATTTTATTAAAGGTTTAATGACTGAGAAACTTCAGATTGATTGCACATTGCATGTGCAGAGTTCAATGAGTGTCAGGACACCAGTTAATTGACATCGAGTATAGAAATGGAAGAGGTGAAGATTGCCTCCATTTCAGAGGATGAAAGAGAAGGAAGAGATGTAAACCTAGGAGTCGAAGGATCGAACTCCAATGGGCATGGAAGAGAATTAGACAAGGAAGGGCACATAATGAAAATCATTGAAGGATTGCAAAGAGATGCCCAGGCATGCCGATATGATAGCCGAAAGCTCATGAAAGTTAGGGATCGACAGGGTGAATTCAAGTTAAAAATGTTGAAGAGCCTAGAAAGAATAGAAAGGAAATTGGAGAAGGGGAGAGACTCAAGCAAGACAGAGAGTCGCAGAACCCCTGAGAGAAAAAGGAGATCCAGAAGTGTCAGGACCCCTAAGAGAAAAAGGAGATCCAAAAGTGTCAGGACCCCTGAGAGGAGAAGAAGATCAAGGAATGCTAGCAGACATCATTGTCGCTCCCGAAAGAATTCCAGTAAGGAGACACGCAGTAGTTCAAGCTCGTCTCCTACCAGAAAACACCGAAAATCTAGGAAGGATGAATTGAAAGGGGAGACAGAAAAGATCAAGCCTCTAAAGTTTGATGGAGAACATAATAAGGAGGAAGATATCGAGACATGGTTTCTTTGCATGAAGAAATATTTCCAACTGCAGAATTATTCCGCCCATGCAGAAGGAAGAATTACAATGTATCAACTGAAAGGAAAAGCATCCATGTGGTGGGATCAGTTTGTGCAAGTGCAACACATCAAAGAGAAAGATGTCACTTGGAAGGAGTTTAAGAGTTATTTCGAGAAGAAATACCTGACTAAAAGATACTATGACAGAAAGATGAAGGAGTTCTTCAAACTCAAGCTGGGCAGCATGATCATTGATGAGTACGAACAAAGTTTTCTGGAACTACTGAAGTATGTTCCATTCATCAAAGATGAGGCTGTCAAGATTCAAAGATATTTGAGTGGACTGCCACCTTCCATGGGTGACAAGATTCAGTATGATGATCCTAAGACTATGGAAGAAACCATAAGAAGGGATAAATGGTTATTTGAAGAGAAAAGAGAAAATCCTACCTTTCGGAAGGCTTGGGATGACTAGAGGAAGTGTAAGAAGGAACAAAGGCAGAAGGGAAACAAACCTTCCTTTTTCAGAAATAATCCTCAAGGACATCCATCATTTAGAGAGCTGAGACTGACTGAAGAGGGAGCACAAAGACATAGACATACGCCCATTCAGTGTTGGGGCTGTAAAGGAAACCACAAGTACAAAGATTGTCCCCATAAAAATGGAAAAGCAAGAGCTGTCCATACTGTTCAACAAGCTAAAACAGTGGAGGACATGGGCAACAGAATACCGAGGATCTACACAGCCCTGGACAACAAGAAAGAAGAATTTCAATCGGACATGATTGAAGTGGAAGGTATGATTAACAACCGGCCACATATTATTTTAATTGATTCAGGGGATAGCCATAGTTATGTAGATCCTAGGGTGTTGGAAAGTTTGCATTTATCAAGAAGCAAACATGAAAAGTCTTGGCTAGTGTAGTTGGCCACAGGAACCAAAAGGAAGGTCACTGAATTGGTTAAGTCCTGTTCAGTGGACATGGGTGGATTGAGCACTAAGACTGAATTAAATATTCTGCCTTTAGGGTCTTATGACTACTTAATTGGGATGGATTGGTTGGACCAGCACCATGCCCTTCTGGACTGTCGTAACAAGAAGTTCACATGCCTGGATGAAGGAGGAAATCAGAAATCAGTGCAAGGAATTCCCAAAGTTGTGGCTGCTAGAGAATTCTCAGCCATGCAACTGAAGAAATGCTACAGGAAAGGTTGTCAATTATTTGCAGCTCGTGTGGAAGAAGCATCCAGAGATGTAGTCTCAAATATTGGAGACCATGAAGTACTCATAGATTTCAAGGACATATTTCAGGAGGTACCTGGACTACCTCCGAAGAGAGACATCGTTTTTTCTATAAATTTGATGCCAGAAGCAACTCCTGTTTCGAAAGCTCCTTATAGAATGAGTACGCCAGAGATGAAAGAGTTGCAATTGCATCTTGAAGAGATTCTAAAGAAGGGTTACATTCACCCCAGTGTGTCACCTTAGGGAGCCCTAGTCCTATTTGTGAGGAAGAAAGATGGGACGTTGAGGCTGTGCATTGATTTCCAGCAGTTGAATAAGGTAATTGTGAAGAACAAGTATCCTCTGCCAAGGATCGATGATCTTTTCGATTAGTTGAAGGGTGCAAAAATATTTTCAAAGATAGATCTCAGATCTGGATATCACCAGGTGAGAATAAATGAGGAGGACATCAGCAAGACTGCCTTTATAACAAGGTACAGTCATTACGAGTTCACAGTGGTGCCGTTTGGACTGTCAAACGCACCTACTGTTTTCATGTGGTTAATGAATGGTGTATTCAGAGACTATTTGGACAAGTTTTTCATAGTCTTCATGGATGACATCTTGGTGTATTCCAAGTCAGAGGAAGAGCATGAGCAACACCTGAGAATGGTGTTGCGAGTGTTGAGAGAACACCAGTTGTACGCCAAGCTTAGCAAGTGCTCATTTTATTAAAGGAAGATTCATTACTTGGGACACATTATATTAGAAGAAGGGATCGTTTTGGATCCTGAAAAGGTTGAGGCCATTCGAGAATGGTCAGTGCCAAGGAATGTGGTGGAGGTTAGATATTTTATGAGTCTGGCGGGTTACTACAGAAGGTTTATAGCAGGATTCTCAAAGATAGCTCACCCTATCACTTCCTTGCAAAGGAAGGAGAATAAGTTTCAGTGGACAGAAGAGTGTGAGAGCAGTTTCCAGTGATTGAAGCAACTGTTAACTAGTGCTCCAATCCTGAGGATTGCAGATCCAAATATGGAGTTCATGGTGTGCACAGATGCGTGTAAGGAGGGGCTGGGAGGAGTTCTCATTCAAAATGGATTTGTTATTTTTTATGAGTCCTGAAAGTTGAAAGAGCATGAAAGGAATTATGCCACTCACGATTTAGAGATGGCAGCAATCGTCCACGCATTGAGGAAATGGAGACATTACCTCATGGGAAGGAGATTCGAATTGAGAACAGACCACAATGGTCTGAAGTATTTATTTGATCAGCCGACTTTAAATGCCAGGCAAACTAGATTTTATTTGATCAACCGACTTTAAATGCCGGGCAAATCAGATGCCGATTGGAGTTTCTTGTGTAAATATGACTTTGATATCAAGCATATCAAAGGGAAAGAAAATAAGGTGGTTGATGCACTCAGTAGAAAAGTGCATGAATTACATGCTACAACCATTAGCATGTACAAGACTGAGATTAAGGACATAATTTTGGAAGCTGCAAATGCTTATTTGCAGTACAGAGGTCTGGTAGCAAAGCTACACCAGTGTGAGAGACCACAAACCCAGGGAAGTTACACATTGGAAACTGAGGGCTTACTTCTGTATAAAAACAGAGTGTATGTACCCAATGTCCAAGAATTGAAGCTGGCAATTCTAAAAGAAATTCATAACATGGCTTATGATGGACATCTTGGATATCAGAAGACTGTGGCAGGAGTCAAAAGACATTATTTTTGGTCGGGTTTGAAGAAATAAATCGCTGAATACATCACCAGATGTATGGAGTGCCAGAAAGTTAAGGCTGAGCATAGGCACCCAGCAGGGTTGTTGCAACCTTTACCCATTCCTGAGTGGAAATGGGAAGTGGTGACAATGGATTTTATCACAGGATTGCCCAGAACAAGAAAGCAACATGATTCAATCATGGTGGTGGTGGAAAAGCTTACAAAAGCTGCCCATTTTATTCCACTAAAAACCACTCACAAGGCAACAAATGTTGCTAATATCTTCTTAAAAGAAGTGGCACGCTTGCACGGAATTCCTAAAACGATTGTGTCTGATAGGGACCCGAAATTCACCTCAAATTTCTTGAAAGGACTGTTCAAAGGATTCAAAACGAATCTGAATTTTAGTACAGCGTATCATCCTGAGTCTGATGGATAGACAGAGAGGGTGAACAGAGTAATAGAGGACATGCTGAGAATGTACGTGATGGAAAAACCATCAAGATGGGAAGACTACCTGCATTTGGTAGAATTCACCTACAATAATAGGTATCATGCATAATTGAAGATGAGCCCATTTGAATCACTTTATGGAAGAAAGTGCAACACTCCAGTGAGCTAGGATAATCCATCTGACAGAGAAGTAGTTGGGCCAGAGTTTCTCAAGGAGATGGAGGACCAAATGATAAAAATTAAACAGAATTTGAAAGTTGCCTAGGATAGGAAGAAAAGTTATGCTGATAAGAACAGAACCCACAGAGAATTCAAAGTGGGTGATCATGTTTTCTTGAAAGTGAAAACTAACAGGAGTTCTCTGAAGTTGGGAAGTTGCACCAAGTTAGCAGTGAGATTTTGTGGGCCGTTTGAAATCCTGGAAAGGATTGGGCCAATTGTATACATGCTTGCATTACCTGCATCTATGACTGTACATAATGTGTTTCATGTTTCACTGCTTAAGAAATATATACTTGATGCTAATCATGTTATCGATTGGAATGTGATTCAGGTGGAACCAGAAGGTGTCCTACAAGATCATCATGTGCGCATATTGGATAGGAAAAGAAAACAGCTCCGGAATCAAGCTATAGAGCTTGTAAAGGTCTAGTGGACTTGGTACGGTCTTGAGGATGCGACATGGGAGCATGAAGAGGTTATACGGGTAGAGTACCCACATCTTTTTGAAAAATTTGAAAAGCTTGCAGAGATAGTGTAAGGTTGCACTCAATATAGTGCAGAAATAAGGGGAGGGGGATTGTAGTGTCCCCAAGACCAAGCCCTTGTAAATATGATGTATGAAATGAATTGTAAATATGTGTTATAGGCTGGTGATCCAAGTTTGTATAAGCCGGTGGGCTTATGAGATTGTTAGGCCAGAGATCTTAAGGGTTGGAGGCCAAGGGATTGTTTTTGTACCTGTATGTATGCAACACATTAATAAAATATAAACACCGCCACATGAAGACCGACCATGATGACTGAGTGATGGGGGACTGAGCTTCCACAGAGTGGGAAAGGAATTAGGGGCTGGAAGGTGGGAAAAGGGGCTAATCCGAGGGGCTTAAGCCTTGGGAATAATAATAAAATATTATTCCAAAGAACATGTGCATTTTATGTTTTTTTTTATCCTAAGTTCCTGGCAAGGGGAAAACGTGCAAAGGGGATGCATGTTGATGGAATGCATCCAGTTCCAGGGGTGACAAGTGTCAACCCTGGTGCATGCAAATAAAACGATCGAGATGAGCTGTGAGAGGGCTCCCTCCTCCATTCCACCTGACTTCCTGAGTGTGTATGGAGCTCTGAACAATACAACCGACCCAACCTCTACAAGAATACCTCATGCATTCCTGAGAGCCGGAAAAGCCTGTGTTTGTTTCTAAAAATCCGTGTACACCCTTTGTTCTTAGATCCGAGAAGCTTGTGTTCGTTTCTGAAAAGCCGGGTTCACCCTCTCTGTTCTGAGCCATGGATTCTATGTCGATCCTTATGGGAATTGCTTGTCACACAATCTTGAAAACCATCACCGTGAGACCTTGCCGTCATTACTGAGCCTGTTTGGGAAGTGTCTTTATTCCCAGTTGGATGTGGTGGCCATGCAGAGATGGACTGCGCATGGCTTGCTGGCTAGTGCAAGTTATGATTGAGCCTGTGTATGACCTCTCTCCAGGTGAGGGAGGTGACTGTTGTTGGAAGAGGCAGGTTGTCAGGCCTGTGAGAAACTCTTTCCAGGTGAGAAATTTTGTTGGGAAGTGGTTTCTTCCAGAGAGTGTCCAGCACCAGCTTCAGGCTCTGAGACTTCTTGATCCGGCCTGTTGTCGAGACCTAGAGAGGGAGGTGTAGCACCGATGGACTGTGCTTGTGAAGGTGTATACTCCCGGGCGGAACAGGCATGTGGGGAATGAGTGTCTGGAAGTAGTGGGCGTAAGATGGCATCCTAGGAAGAATCCTTCCAGTCTTTCTGTGTTGTTTTCCCTGTAACCTTAGCCTAGCCTAGGATTCCTTTCCTTGAGGTGCAGCTTAGTCCCAGCTCAGGGGTGACCCACTGCTGAGCTCATGAGCAGTGTGGTCTAAGGCTGGGAGGTTCATGGAAGGCATGCACATGGTTGGTGGAATTGCCAAGGTTTTCAAAGATAAGTATCAGATGATGTTTTATTCATAATTATGCATCTCTGTGTAATTATAACTATCATGTATTCTACTATGCATATCAATTTAATGTTAATGCTATTGATTGTATATTATAGCAGTAAATAATATGTTTACTCTGACCTTAAATGTACTTCTTTGCTTAAATGCATGGGGATTATTTAATGCCTGTATGAGCTATGTAAAAAGGTGTGTTACAATTGGTATCTGACAGGGATTAAGCCTTGGCACAGAAAAAGAGCATTACAACTCAATATCATGAATGAAGACATATCTGACCATCCATTTGTGTGGAATGAGTTCCTGCTGTTGAACGTTACTTAAAATAGGAGTGAGCCATGGGATTGGATCTGGAGTGCATGTGATCATAGATTGAGAAGTAGTAAAGTTCCTATGAACTTCATAAGGCGAGGCGACGATCAGTCTGTCAACAAAATATCGAGTTTATTCTCAAGGGGATTGAGGAGGTTCATTGTTTCTATGAACTCATTTCAGTCCATTTCATGGGCCTGTAACCCACAGGTTTGAGGATCAAGATCTCAAAAAATGTGATTCGAAGGACCCCCGGAATTTTTATTCATCATAAAGCTTCAAAAAATTAGGCTAAGGCATATGCGCTCTTGCATGAAATTATTTTTTCCAAAGAAGCCAAGGTCAAGGCATTGATAATCATAGAGAAATATGTGGTGGTTATCAAATAAATTCTAGGTAAAACTCCACCATTTGATAGTAAATTGGTAGTTTCCATCGCCCGAAAAAAGAAAGAGGCAAGATCCTTCTCCAAATATTCATATTATCATGTAAAATTAGAATTGAATTCTATAGAAGATATATGGGATAACAAAGCCACTAACTAAGTATGGGTGATTATATGAAAAATGGGGGCCAATTTAGTTGTATTATCCCCTAAGGTTGAAATAGTTTGGCACATTAATCATCATTAAACTTTCACATGAACTAAAAATTATCACATCAACTCATTTGCATTGGCATGGGAGTACCAAGGACATCCATCAGTCTTCATAACAATCATGAAATTAACAATGCTCCAACTATTGAATTCCTTGTATTGAAACACCATCACCTATATGGGATAATGGAGAGTTCAGGCTCTCGAATTAGGTGCAAATGAAGTCTAGTTTTGGCGGTGGATGACACCATAGAAATTGTTAACTTTTCACCTTGGAAGTGTTTTATTTTTTGTTATACATTTTCAAATGGGGGAACTTCTCACAAGAAGGTGGAAAAGGTAGCAAGTTTGGCTTATCAGGAAGGCATATATTACTCTTTCGTGAGAAGTTCATTGTGAATTATGGGTTTTCTTTTTTTTTTCTTTTTTTGGTTCTCTTTCTCTATTTGTACAATCCCAAGTTTTCCCTCATCGGGGAACATCAAGGGGACAATTTGGGCTCTATTTTGTATTTTATCTTCAAGTCTCAAAGTGAGTGAAAGGTTCCTAGTGGCTCATTCTATGTTCTATTGGAAAAATACCTCTTCTATATCCTTTCCATATAATTTCTAGCTTAGATGGTAAATATATCTCTCGTCGAGAATAGAAACATTATGAAATTTAGGATAATTCTAAGAAGGAATGAAGAAAGCATTCAATATATATGACCTTGTTATTCTCAGTGACAACAAAAGTACATGAAAATGAGCACCATTGTTTCTCTTAACATGCAAACATTTTGATTTTATTGGTCCATAAAAAGAAGAGGACTCTAGTAATATGCTATGGAATATGGATCTAAATATTTGCAAGGAATCTTTATCCACATCATCAAACAATGAGATATCCAACAATTCTTCCCAAGGCAATATCAAAGAATATGAATAGTTCATCATTTGAAGGAATCAAAGGAAATTGAACATCAAACACCCCCCCACCCCCCCCCTCATATTTTGGCTAGGAGGAAGAAAATTGTAACCAATTTTTCCATTAATTATTATGTATTTTAATGTCAATATGATTTATGTGTTTTTTTCAAATAGGATACTTGCAAGAAAACCTGGAATGTATATTGTAAAAAATATTTATAGCGAGAGAGAACTTCTTATTTTGTCTTGAGAAACATTGGAAAGTCTTATGTATCTTCGGTTAGCTTGGCTATAGCTCTTAATTATGATAAATAAAATATTTTATATTTTGATTTAAAAAACAAAAACATGGATATGTTTTGAAATTCAAATTAATATATGAATACATGCCTATGTTATAAACCATACATTCATATATTAGTTGTCAACTATGTTGGACAATTGGTTTAGATTGATAGACAGTTGCTTTGGATAGTTGGTTGTCATTGATGTCAACCATTGGAGAGTAATATCGTAGATTTATTTCAACCCTTAGATATTGATGTCAACCCTTGAGTATGTCTGGTAGCACATTCTGGTAACCCCAGAGGTGTGGTTAAGGAACTTGAGTTTGTTTGAGGAATTAAGACATGAATATTAGTGATTTTGCAAGTGAGACTATTTTGGATGGATAGTATGTGTCATGTCGTTTCTGGTGATATGTGGTATATCACATAACTCCTAACAATTAGGGATTTATGTCTTTGTGAAGTTGGATAACCCTTTTGAGTTATCTAGAAGCCCATAGAAGGTCAAAGAAGTCAATTATTCTAGAAGTTCCTAGAAGACGTTTACTAGTCAAATTGGTTGCAACTAGGAGTTAATCATGGGTAAAGTGGTTGCAAAATAAATAAATTAAATAATAAAGTGGTTACAACAAGATGTTATTTGAGGGTAAAGAAGTTATGATTTGACTAATTAAATAAAGCGGGTTATCCCTAGAAGACGGAAAATAGGTAAAACAATTACATGGAAACTTCTATAAGAAGGCACTTGGAAAAGTATAAATAAGAGAGAAAGGGACTCTTATTAACACCTATTGAATTTAGTTGAATATCTATTTTGTGAAAGGTTTTTGCAGGCATAATTGATAAATTTGAGGTTTCATGACGCTGAGGAAGTGAAGAAAGTGTGACAACAAGTTTCAGAGCTGCATAGGGAAGGGTTTATGAAAAACCATAATTATTGAGGACCTCTCGGGTCATCCCATATGTGTCTAGCGAGGCATCCTCACAGGTCAACTAGTGTGCAACAATAGAGGCACTGGTAAATTTGGGGAAAAACGGCTAGTAACAGGCTACATATGTTGAGAAAAGTAATGATATCAGTGCTTTGATGTTCCAGGTCAGTCACAGAGATACATGTATGAGTGTATGCATATTTTGAAGGGTGTATGCTGATGATGCATGGTTTAATTTTGGAGCATATGCTTGAGGCATAGCTTGGATGCATGGTACAAACCCTAGTGTATGGATTGAGGTATTTTTGTTAGGGTATTTTTGATCATGTTAGTACTTTCTCGGTAGTGTTATGGTTCCTTGTCATAAGCACATATTTGGATATATATTTGAGGCATATACTTGTATATGAATGAGGAATGGTCTTGTGAGTTTGGGCATATTCCCAAAGGTACTATTGTTGTATATTACTTGTTGTAGTGAATGATTATGAGACAGATATGGTGAATTACATTGTTGATGCACTTAGTTTGATTTGTTGACATATCTTGTAGTGCATTATGAGAGGCATTGGTTTGTGGTTTTGGTATATGATTGTCTTATGAGTGGTACATGTTTGAGGGTTTTTTGTTAAGGTGTATTGTTGAATTTATTTGTACAGTTTGAGGTTGCATTACAATAAGGGTTTGATGCATTGTTGATGTAAGGGTTTATGGTATTTGGATAATGGATAGTATGATATATTGATAAAGAACTTTTTTTGGTTACATTGGTATATGTCTTTGGTATATGATTAGTATGCATTTAAGGCTACATAAGAGTGAAGGTTTGGCACATAATTTGATGTGAGGGTTTATGGTATTTGGATCATGGATAGTATGAGTTATTGATAGAGGATTTTTGTTAGATATCTTGGTATATGTATTTGGTATATGGTTGAGATATATGTTGGGACATATAGTTTATGAAATGGCACATACATGAGGTCTAGAGTATGGTGATGTTGGTACATATTGATGAGTTATAGTTTTATTTGTTGATACATGATTGGTACATACTTGGTACATTGTTAGAGGAACTTGTTAGTAGTATTGTTGGCACATGGTTTATGGATGATGTGGCATATATGACTTCGTATATTTTTAAAAGCATATATTGATTGTGGTAAATCTTGTTGATGTTTGTGAGTAGTCTTGGTTGATGTACATCTTGGTGATATTGTGCAGATGGTTGAGAGTTGTCTTAGTGATGGATCTTGGTGAGTATTCTGATTTGGTTGATGAGATTGATGAGATAGGTTGTCGTGACATGGTGTTTGGACATGCTATTTTGACAGGTTATTTATACAGGTTCGATGCATGGTTGATGCACTTGCGGATGGTACAGGTTGTTGGTACAGGTTTTTTGTACAGGTTGTTGGTACGGGTTGTTACAGGTTTTTTGGTGCAAGTTGACTGGTACAAGTTGTTATAGGTTGTTGATTCGGTGACAGTGACAGGTTTTCTACATTTGAAATTTATATTTCAAGGTGGCAGGATGGGGCAAGGAAATGAGGGTTGTATCCTCCTTCTGGTTGGTGCCAGATAATCAGGGAGTTGGAGCTTTCTTTAGGTTGGATTCTGAGAAATAGGTGGTTTTAGCCACCTTCTGGTTGTAGATAGAGAACCCAGGGGGTTGTAGCCTCCTTCTGGTTGGATCCATAGAATTAGGGAGTTGGACCTTCCTTCAGGTTGGAACTTGAGAAACTAAGGGGTTGGAGCCTCCTTCTAGTTGGAGCTGGAGAATTGGAAGTTGGTGCTTCCTTGAATGTAATTCTTTGACATTTAAGAAAAATATTATGTGGTTTTCTACCGCATTGGGTTTCTACGTAAATCTTGGTGTACTATGTATTGTGTGGATGTTTTTATTATTGTTTATTATGCACTGATGGATGCTAATGTTTATGATACAATAATATATTGATGATGAAATGATGAACATGATTGAATAAGTTAAAAGAATATAAATTGTGGTTAAAAGTAGTATAAATTGTTTACTATTGATTCACTCCCCATCCTCTTAATAATCCAACAAATTAATATATGAATATGTGGTTCATAACAGTGACACTAATATATGAATACATGGTTCCCATGTATTCATATATTAATTTAACTAAAATATGAATGTGTGGTTCCAACCTATTCATATATTAGTAAACTAATATATGAATAAGTGGGAACCACACATTCGTATTTTAGTTTAATATATGATTAAGTGAATCATAACATAGATACATATTTATATATTAGTTTGATTTTGTGAATAAAACCCATGTATTAATATATTATTTTAACTAATATATAAATACATGATTAATAACATGGATACATATTCATATATTAATTTGACTTTGTGAATATAATCTATGATATATTCGTTTAATTAATATATGAATATGTTGAAACTTTGTATTCATGTATTAGTTAAACTAATATATGAATATGTGAGAAGCACACATCAATATATTAGATTAACTAATATAAGAATATGTTGTTCATAACATGAATATATATTCATATATTACTTTGACTTTGTGATTATAGCTCATGTTATGAACCATGTATTCATTATTTTAATTAGTCACACTTAATATTCCCCAATTCAAAAAATGAATGTGTGCTTCATAACATGTGTTATAATAAAAAATTACTACATTATTATTTATTATGCCAATATTACTTTATGAGTACTATATTTCTTATTAAAAGTATATCACATTCTTAAAAGTATTTTTATTTATAGTCAGAGAAATAGATGGTGCTTTATTAATTTTATTCTAGACATTATTCAATTTAACTTAACCATAGTTAAATATATTATAGTGTAAGAGGTGAGTTGTAAATACACGTTCTCCACAAAATGACTAACTCATATTTTTTTATTATATTTCTTAGGAGGACCATTTTAGATCTCAAAATTCCCCTAATACGGTACATTTCATTGGGTTTTGTTTTATGTACAATTATCAAGACTTGTTTTATGCACACCTCCCTTAAAACTTTGCATTATGCAAATCCAACTTGAAGACTTGTCTCATGCACACCTCTTCACAAGTATCATGTTGGATTTTTTTTGTGGTGCAACACACGTTTCACACTAGATATCATTTGAGGTGTGACACACATTTCACATTATATATATATATATGGTGAAACACACATTTTGCACTAGAGTTCATTTGAGGTGCATTACACATCGCATTAGATTTTATTTTAACTTGTGGTGTGACACATGTTTTAGAGTAGATTTTAATTTGGATGCAATACATGTTTTAGACAAGATTTGTTTTTGAGACCGATACATGGTATCACATTGGAAATCGTTTTTATGTGCATACATGTCAGACAAGATTGTTTTTAAGGGTGATACATATAGGAGTGGATTTAAGATAAGGTCCATGTTTATCATGGTAAACAAGTGTTTCATGGAAGTGTAGTCCCTGCCAGGTTGGAATGGGAATAAATGCACTTCTATGGTGGGACCGAGGGAGAACTAGAAGACCGAAGTAGAAAAGACATGTGGGAAGCAGCTTGAAGTACAGGTGGTATCCATGCAAAAGATGACTCATGCCAGTGTGTCACACGCCATCCATAAGACATCGGGTTGGTAAATGACTCGAGGAGAATGTCACTGCGACAATAAGGCCGGTGCCCTGAAGAATCTTCTGAATTAGTTAATCATAATATTATATTAATACGGGGTTAATATGTGAATGAGGATGTCAATCCTACTACGTTTTTTATAGATGTGATACTCATGTTTAAGTTTTTTCTTGGGGCATGTATAGTTCAAATATGGGAGTTATAAAATTTCTGTTGTAATGACTTGAAGTAATAAAAAAGGATGGTAGTGTTTTTTTATTTTTTTTTTAAATAAAGGTTCCTAGAAAAAAGGACCACAAATCACACACATTAAACATTAAAATATAATAAACACAATTTCCTGACATCCAACATAGTTGAAGAAACAAAATTCTGAGCACATAAAAATAAAAGAAGATGATCAATATGCATAAAGAGAACTAATTTAGCATTCTAAAATCATCCCACAAGTCACCGTCAAAATTGTTCCTGAATTAGTTTTCTTTGAAATTTATCAAAAATTAATAATGTTTGTTACATGTTTCTAGAATCTGTTACATATTTTTGGAAATTTAAATTCGTTTTTCATATAGACTGGGATTGGGGCTCCCGCAAACCATAAAAGAAATAAGTACAAGAAAGAATATTGTAGAAAGAAGAAGTGTGCGACAGTAGAGAGGAAGACATGAAAAGTACAAATTGGAAGTTATCAGTCTTTGGTTAGATATTTCTATTTAAAGTGGTAGAATAACTGGATTGTTAAATAAAGAAAGATGTTATCAATATAGACTTATTATGAAGATGATGTCTTTTTGTTTCTCTCATCAACGACCAATGGAATCGTGCCAACTAGTTGTTGCCATTCGTCGGTGAGCTTGTCCATTCTCCTTTGGAGCCATTCTTCAATGTAGCTTCTCATGGGGGCCATGTTGATTTCATCCTAGACTTCTATGTTGAAAATCTCGTTTTCTAATTTCCTTAGCTCGATAGAAATACTATGCAGAGCCTGTTCAATTTCTTCGTTGTGTGTTGAATAGTCCACTAGCTAGTTCTCGATGTCATCTTGACCATATTCAAGGATGTCGTAAAATGTTTCTAAATACAACCCCTTTAAAATATCAAATTGTTCATCGAAGGCTTGCTTGGTTAAGGACAAGGAGTTGAGGATTAAGTTTGGGTCTTGAACCTAGTTGGTACTTCCGGCTAAGTCTATTTGGGTTAGGTATATAAATAATTCTTCTTTCTCTAATATGGATTTTTCACATGATTTGACAATGAGGTGTAGGTTCTTAACTTTCTCTTTCTAGCATGCTTTTAATTGTTTGATTCGGTTTGGGGAGGGAAGATATTCTTGTATTCTTTTCAGATCTGAGATGTTGATGACATGGTTTCCAAAAGGGATCATCGTCCATATATATAAATGTTCTTCATTTTTTAAATCTGCCTCCAAATGTTCGTGAAAATCATTTTCCCTCGTTCGAAAGGAAGCTATATTTTGTGATGTTTCCCAGGTTTCAGTAATTAGCACCATTCTTTTGTTGATATTATTCTCTACATAGCCTCTACAGGATGTGAGGAGGCTAGGGGATCCTTTTAACTTGGATGAAGCGGTGGAAGGAACGACTTTTGCTAAAAAACTGGCAAACAATGGGGTAGGAATCAAAACCTCCTCTAATTCCTTGATTCGGTCGTTCAATCTGGCATTCTCCACTTCAATTCCTCCAATGGAATCATCAAGAGAATCTTCAGTTTCTCAGTGAAATCGGGAGATTTGGGATGGTTGCATTTTCCTAACATTAATCTTTGAATGAGATTTCCCTTTATTATTTGTTACATCTCTCTTTTCAATAATTAAATTTTTAGATTGGCTGTAAAAAAAAACGCTCTGGAATGCGAAGGATTCATCTTCGTAAAAAATGTCGATCTCATCTATTTCCATTATTGAACTATGGTGCATCACATTCGTGGTTTGATCAACTTTGTGGAACACTTCATCCACAATAGTTTCAAGTTGCATGTTCTCACTTTCAGTTTCTGGATATTTTGCCTGCCCTACAAT
The DNA here is from genome assembly GCA_010110895.2 of Picea sitchensis. Taxonomy (NCBI): domain Eukaryota; kingdom Viridiplantae; phylum Streptophyta; class Pinopsida; order Pinales; family Pinaceae; genus Picea; species Picea sitchensis. Next base: position 187,713 of record SNQJ01S0078861.1, read on the forward strand.
GTTTTTTCTCTTCTTTGTCACGGGAATCTTGTGAGAACTATCCTTTTTTCTGTGAGGAGGGTTCTTATATCCTCCTTTGTTTGAAGATTTTTGGGTTTCTTTCTTACTGGGGTGGGTCATTGAAGTGATGCTCTATGATATCATGCTCTTGGGAGTGTTGTCTGAGGACTGGAAACTCTTCTCATCGGAGCCTTTTCCCTGTTTTTTGTATAGTTCAGTTGTGCTTTGCAATGTCTCTACATCACCATCGTCAGGGGTAGGAGTGTTGTCGACACTGTATCTATATTCGATCAAATGTGTATGGATAAAAGAGTTTCTAAAGCCAACTACTAGTAAACTTTCTCAAAAAATCCCATTAGGGTCAAACCCTCTTAGCCTTTCAGCATATTTTAGGTTCAATTTCTTGAAATGGCCTGCGAATTCGTTAATCTTGTTGAGGTTTCTGAACATGAAGTCCCCAAATTTACAGGGTAGAGGAATGAACTATTTTTTTTTGTTTCCATGGAAAAAATCCAACCAGTAGTTGTATTGCCTTGCTATTTCTGTAACAAATATGTTGTCTGTGATGTAACATGGAAGGAAAGCATGATTTTCCTGAGAGCCAAAGATCAATATTACATTGTAATTTTCCTTTTGCTCAAGTGTCCAATTCCTATCCAAAAAACTTGATTGCATGGCCAGACATGCGAGGAGCATCATTTCCTAACAATAACTCTTTGAAAACGGAGACAACGTCATTAAAAACCTCATAAAAATAATGGGATTCCTTGTGTCTCCACAAGGCTTGGTACCAGAATGTTACTGGGTCAAATTCATCATTTATATTCTTGGATAGAGACAGTTTTAGAAACAGAAAACAATGTGCTATCACGCAAATCAAGTAGGATGACATATAAATTTATTCTCTTCTTTGAATCGTGAAAATTGGGAACAGATTTCAATGGAAATTAGCTTCCCCCAATAAAAAATGGATTGTTCCTTGACTGTGAAATACAAAATATAAAGAACTATGCAGTAAATGCTTGTCATGGAATCCTGTCCCATTATTCTTGTAAATAGCCAAGCAATTTCCCAGAATGGATTTCTAAAGGAATTGACCTGCAACTTTGTGATATCTTCAGGAACTGTTGTCAGGTATTTGAGGAACTCGGGTAAGAGGTCCAACCTGTTATCATCTTTTTCTAGGAAATGCTTGCAGTCTTTTCCAATGAAGGTCAATGTTGGCTCTAGAAATCTTAACATCTTGCAGAAGACCCGAGGTGACAAAGAAACGGGAGAATGGTCGCGTAGTGGAATAATTCTTTGGCTTGAAATATATGTTTCATCGCACCAAGAGACCACCTCCTTACAGTAAAAAACCTCAGTGACATAGCCTGAATGAGAGGTTCTAGAGGTCTAAATCACTTCGTTATGGGCGGAACGGGATGAATAGTAAGAGTATGCCCTAAACAACTGGAATTTTTGGTCCTCACGTCCAAAGATATTCACTATATCTCCACAGAACTGTGGCGATTTTCTACCATAAGTTTATGAGAACGTTTGTTTTCTCCAAACAATGTTTTAAATGAAGAGTTGGAAGGGATAATATAACCCTTCGCAAATATTGGTCCAATGCATGTGAATGGGAGATCTCCTTGATCCTTTCACTCATTAATGACAATCTCGACGGTTGTTGCATGATGCGTTGTTAGCATTAAATACTAGTAATTGCATACCTAGAAGTGCGAAGATGGTGGGCACGGTGAAGAGCAATTAAGGATTGGATATTTCATGAACACGCCAACGCAACGACCCGTGAAAGACATTCCATGTTGTTTGAGATGAACAATCAGAATGGATAATATAACTATCTGCAGATCTTGGTTTAATGCGTATTAATGGGAGATCTCCTTGAGCATTTCACTAATTAAAGACAATGTCGGCGGTTCCTACATGATGATTTGTTAGCATCAAAGGTTGCTAATTGCATATTTAGAAAAAAGTATGATGGTCACGGGGACGAGAAAGAGAAATTAAGGAGTGGATAATTATTGAAAGTGGTCAGTCGAGCTTCAAAATAGGGTTACAAGGTACAACCATTAGAGGTGAGGGCCCGAGGATCAAATTGTATGTCTCATAACTTTTTGAGTGCAAAACGCATAATATGGAAGAGGGCATGATGGGACAGTCCAGAGGTCAATTTGTATATCGTGGAACTCTGGGTACTATTTGCAGGCCACAGAACAATGGAAGAGAAATCGTGAGCCCGCCTATCTGGGAACCCACAATCGAAAAAGTGGCTTAAGTATGGAATAGGGAAATGGTAGGCCGAACTGATTTTCGCTAATATATTGAAATTTTTAATAGATATCCCATTACCTGGCAACATATTTTCTGCATTTTTCTCAGCAAGTTTTGTAGCGATAGTCAATGTGACTGTCTTGTCGAGCCTTTTTCTTTTTAATGATGGTCTGTACAGTTGTTTCATGATGAATTGTTAGCATTAAACCTTGTTCGTTTCATACTTTGAAAGAAGTGCAAAGGTGGCGGGCATAGTAAACAGTGACCAAGAATTGGATATTTCATGAACCCGCCAACTTGAGGATCTGCAAAAGAGATTCCATGAAATGGGCAAGTATGGAAAGTGGTCAGACGGGCTTCAAACTAGGGTGACAATGGTTCCCCAGGAGACGTGACTTCCCGAGGATCAAATTGTATGTCTCAAAACGTTTGAGTGCAAAATGTGTAACGCAGAAGAGGGGATGATGTGGGAGTCCAGCGGTCAATTTGTATATTGCAGAAGTGTGAGAGATCTCCTCGAGCCTTTCACCCATTAATGGCAATGTTTAAGGTTCCTGCATAACGAAGTGTTAGAATTAAATCTTACTAATTGCATATCCAGAAAGAAGTACGAAGGTGGCAAGGAAAGGGAACAACAATTAAGGAATGGCTAATTATTGAAAGCGGTCGGTCGGGCTTCAAAATAGGGTTACAAGATACAACCAACAAAGGTGAGGGCCCGAGGGTCAAATTGTATGTCTTGGAAGTGTTGACTGCATAACATGTAACACAGAAGAGGGCATGATGGTGCATTCCTGCAGAAAAATTGTATATCGTGGAACTTCGGGTACTATTTTCTAGTCGCGGAACATTGGAAACACAAACTTGAGCCCGCCAGTCCGGGAACCCGCAATTGAAAAAGTGTCTAAGTATGGAATAGGGAAACAGTAGGCCGAACTCGATACACAGTGGTTGCAGCATGTGAAACCATGGAAATGTACCATGTCATGAACATACAACCAACGTGCGGCTAATTATTGAAAGGAATGATAGATGATCGGGCTCATGATGAGGCATTCCAGCAGACAAATTGTATATCACGGAACTTCGAGTACCGTTTTAAAGTCATGGAAGATTCGAAACACAATTTTGAGCCCGTTAGTTTAGGAACTTGCAATCGAAATTTTTTCCAAGTATGGAATAGGTAAATGGTAGCCCGAACTTGTTTTTTCTAATATATTGAAATTTGTAATAGCTTTCCCATTACTTGGCAAGATCTTTTTTGCATGTTTCTGGTCAATTTGTGTAGGGATAGTCAGTGTGACTGTCTCCTCGAGGCTTTTGCTTATTAAGGACGATATTTAGGGTTGTTGCATGATGAACTCTTAGCATTGAACCTTTGTTGTTTAGTATTTGGAAAGAAGTACGAAAGTGGCTGGCACAGGAAACAGTGACTAGGAATTGGAGATTTTGTGAACCCGCCAACCCAAGGATACAAAATAGGGTGACAAGGTTTCCCTAGAATACGTGAGGCCCCAACGATCAAATTGTATCGCTTGAAACATTTGAATGCATAATGTGTAACACGAAAGAGGGGACAATGTGGGAGTTCGACAGTCAATTTGTATCTCACGGAGGTCCGGGTGTTGTTTGTAGGTCATGGAACAATGGAAGTAGAATCTAGAGGCCGAAATAATTAATGTGCATTAGGAAGGGAGTGAATGTGGCAGGGATGGAAGGGATCCATAAATGGTTTGAATTTTTTTATGAACCCAAGTAAAGAGAAGCTTGTGAGTTGGAGGAGCCCAAGGTGGAATTGTAGATCACAGAATTTTGGGGTGCAAGATGTATATCATGGAACAAGTGGAAAAATTTGGCTAAGTATGGAAAGGAATGACGGTCGTTCCAAGTACTGTAAATGGAAGTTTAATGTGTTTTAATGGGATATGTCCTAGAGGTTTTTTGCTTGTTAATTCCAATTGTTTTGTACCAGTGTGCTCATTTGTCACTAGTAAAACCATAATTAATGTGCATTGGGAAGGTTGCGAAGGTAGTGGGGATGGAAGGCAACGATAGATGCTTTGAAACTTTTGTGAACCTGGGTAGAGTGAAGCATGCGAGTTTGAGGATTCTGGGGTGGAATTGTAGATCACGAAAGTTTTGATTGCAAGATGTATATCACAGAATAAGCAACAAAAGAGTTCGATAGTGCCAACCCCGAAAACCATGGCCATAAATTGGCTAAGTATGGAAAGGAGCGAAGATCGGTCAGACTTGTCATGTGAGGATATAGATGAAGATGAATATTTGTCAATCTGCCAACCCGAGAACCCGCGATCATAGAAAGGTGACTAAGTATATAAACAGAAAGGGACAATAGACAGGAAGAAGAAAAGGGAAAAAGGGGTAAGTATCTCACTGAAAAACATCTACTGTCTATTTATTAATGCCAATCTTTTCGAACCCCTGATGAGTTCTCACTAGTAAAATCATAAATTGTAGATCACAACAGTTTTTGGGTGAAATATGTATATGACATAACAGGGGGAATAAGTGTTCGATAGCGCTAACCTGGGACTCGGTGGTCAGATAATTGTATAAGTATTGAAAAGGACCGTGGTTAGTCGGGCTCATGATGTGAAGATATAGATGAAGATGAGAATCTGCCAATCCACCAACATGGGAAGCCATGATCATAGAAATGAGACTAAATATAGAACCTCAAAGGGATAATAGAGGGGAAGAAGACAAGGGAAAAACAGGTAAGTATAGAGAAGGCGAACCAAAGGGAGAAACGAGCATTTAGTCTCAACTATGTAATATACTTGGGGGTCGACAAAGACAACTTCAAGTTTAAAGAGATTTTGTTTATATTTATTCCAATAGTATTCATATTAATATATCTTAATAGATTATTTGAGGTTCAAATGTAAAGCATCTTCCAATTTGTAGGGTGTTTTCAGTTCGCAAATTTCGTTGAAACCCATAAGAAATAGAAAGAAATATATATATATATATATGACGTAACATTTTTTGTATGCAAGGATATTATTAAATAGAAGAATCTGTAATATATGCACAATATTGAATAAGAACATGACGTCAACACTTGAGTTGCCTTGTTGAAATAGAGTCATTAATTCATTCTATTTATGGGACCCGAAAGAATGAAAGAAGGATGGTTCCACCCATTTCTTTCTTAAGTATAAGGTGGGCGCCACATAGCTATGTCCTGTCACAAATTATTCTTCCATGTAAAATGTAAGGAGAGAATATAGTATCTTTTATTTAAATCGAAGTGTTGGGCAGCAGAAAAAAAAAGCTTGTCGTGCATGTTTAACCACGGATCAAAGAGCGTCTTAAATTCTTGTAGAAAGAGGTTGAATTCATCTATCAATAACTATACAGGAAAATGAGTCAATTTAAAAAATAAAATACAAAATAAAATGAAAAACAATATCAGACATTGGAAAACACCATACAAAAACCTCAAATATTCTATATTCAAATAAACTGGGTTACAAAATACAATTGAGATTATTTCCCAAAATAGTTGTCTTGAAATAGTTCAGCAGATATTATCTGAAATTTAAATGTGCTTTCCATAATGACTGTGATTGGGGCTCCCACGGACAAAAAAAGCAAATATGTACAAGAATCAAGACTGTAGACAGTCATTTATAGATTTCAACTTGATCATCAAATGCTTTCCTGGTTAAAAACAACGAGTTGAATATCAATTTCGAGTCTTGGAATTCATTGGTGTTGCCAGTTAGATTTATCCCAGCTTCTTGAATAGTTTGTCTCTTCTAGATATGGCCTGCCTGCATTAGCTTTTTATTCAACATTCCATACTTTTCTAAGTGTTAATTTCCCTCTATCGTCAAAAACTTGGGGTTTAAGGTGCCTTCATTGTAATGTTCATGGTCATCAACATTTGAGACAACTTAGAGATCTGATTCATTCCCAATTCAAAGACGAGGGAGTGGTTTTATTTGACGTCAACTTTGGGGGAAAAAATCATGTTAGCCAACAAAAGCTAAGAAAAAAAAAATTCAAGTATGTTGTGACTGGTATTCTCCCTGTATTCGATCATCTATTTGGTTGAAATGTCTGATTGAATATTTGTATGTTGAATTTCTTTGTTTTATTTTTGTAAATTGGAAGGGACGTTCAAGTCACTTTCCAAATGCTCCTTTGTTGAAGTATACATCGTCTTCCAGCAACAAGGATTTGGCAAGTGTATCAAATGTTGCAGATCACACCAGAATATATCTTTCATCATAGGGGTGGAAAACATCGTGGCTTACAAAATGGTCTGGAATACTCGGAAGTGACGCCAAATATTACTCCATGTCCAAATATACTCAGAAGAAAATTACAAATTTGGATCCTCGCAAAGGTGAGAAATTGTATGTGTGTTTGAATCAACATTCTGAAATTACAGAACCTTTTATGAAAAAGTTGTAACAGACTTGAAAGACAACTAGCTTCTATCTCAAAGATTGTTGAGAGACCTTTAGATGTAGTAACAGACTCGACATACAATCAACTTTCAATCACTATTGGTACTAATGTCAAGTGTAACAAGTCATGACCCCAGGTTCCAGGTAGCTTCAGCTTCAGGCATCCACACTGGTAGTGACTCCGGGCTCTAGATAGCTTCAGCTTCAGACATCAACACTAGCGGTGGAAATGGGAATAGTGCCATTGAATGTAGGGTGGTAATGCGGTGAACAAGCAGGCATTTCAATGTCAAAGAACTTAGACTGTAGGATTGTCAGACTTGTAAAGAGTATCTACTTTAGTGTTTCTTTGTCACGAAAATTACAATGTTGTTGTGAGTCCATAAATCTTTGGAGGTTGGGTGTCCTGTGCGATGATGACCTCAACATTATGTACATGTCAGACATCTATTATCTGACATTGTAGTCTTAATTTGATTTCCATATTCGACGACAGCTCGATTGCATTGGCACAAGCAATATTAATTGTTTGATTAATTAACATCCTTGAAGGAGGTGAATCCCAAAGAACACCTGAAACATTCTGAACAACCATGTGTTAAAAAAATACATTGTTTTATATTTTAAAAATCATTCCCTGAACACGTCAAACTTCTTGTAGAAGGTGGTAGTATAAAGTAATATTCAAAAAGTGTTGTGAATTCCATAATCCATAATTCCTTCCCATTAAATTTTCCCAGTTACATGTCGATGCAGGCATCATAAACTTTTGAGAGCCTCGTTCCCTGGTTATATACCCACCTTCAACTACCAGGAGAATATTCTTGCAAAGAGAAGCAAGATCTTCGACCCAGATGCAATCATATGCATAGGAATAGTGAAAAAAATGTGCAGTACCGATATAAATTTGATTGTATGTGGAGTCTGTTACTACATCCAGAGGTCGGTGAACAAACTTTGACAAATAATCTGACTTTCTGTCAAGTTTGTTACCACACCCAGAAGCCGCTCAACAAACTTTGAAATAGAAACTTTTGTAATTTTAGGATGTTGATTCAACCAACCACATAGTTTCTCAAATTCGTAAGGATCCAAATTTATAATTTCCTTATGAGTACATTCGCGCATGGAGTAATATTTGGCATCATTTCCGAATATTCCAGACAATTTTGCAAGCCACGATATGTGCGACTCCTCTGACGAAAGATAAATTCTTGTGTGGTCTACATAATTTGATACACTTACCAAATCTATGTTGTTGGAAGAAGATATATACTTCAACAAAGGAGCATTTTGAAGGTGACTTGAAAGTCCCTTCCAATTTCCAATAACAAAACCAAGAATTTCAACATACAAATCTTCAAGCAGGCCTTTCAACCAACCAAAGCATCGAATACAGGGAGAATACCAATCATAAGATACTTGAATTTTTTGTGTCTGAGTTTTTGTTGGCTAATAAAAAAAAATTCACTCAAAGATGACATCACATAAAACCATTCCCTCATATTTCAATTGGGCCTAAATGGTATCTCTAAGTTGTCTCACATGTGGATGACTAGGAACATTACAACAAAGGCACCTTAAAGCCCAAGTTTTCGATGATAGAGGGAAATGGGAATAATTATTTAAAATGAACATTGGAGGATGATAGTATAATCTTTTGTAAATCTTGGTTTAATTCGTTTTAATGGAAGATGTCCTCTATCTTTTCTCCTATTAACGCCAATATTTTCGAATATTTGTGTTGAATAGTCACTAATAACATGAGTTAACATTTCCATATGCAAGCATATTCTCAAATATGACAACCTGTAATATATGCACAATATTAAAGAAGGACATGACGACAATACCTTTGTGGATGACAGTGGGGTAGTACGATATTTCACTCTTACTATGATGATGCCTTAAAAAAAAAAAAATCAACAATTTTTGCCAATTCAAGATGGACGCAAAAAAATCATCAGATTCCATAATATTCGCCTGTTAATGCGTTTTAATGGGATTTGTCCTCGAGCTTTCCGCTTATTAATGCCAATATTTTTGAACCTGTCTAGTGAGTTGTCACTAGTAAAATCATAATTGATGTGCATTTATGAAGGGTGGAAGGTGGCGGGGATGGAGGGGAGAGAAAAATGATTTTAAACTTTTGTGAACTCGGGAGTTTGTGAACCTGTGAAACTTTGAAGACTTGGCTAGGTATGGAAAGGCGGGTCGGTCAGACGGAGTCATCGTAGGTAGATTCAAGCTTGCGAGTTCGAGGATTCCAGGGTCAAATTGTAGATCACTGAATTTTTGGGTGCAATATGTATACCTTGAACACGGGGCACTAAAGTTCGATAGTGCCTATCCGTGAACCCGCGTTCATAAAATTGGCTAAGTATGCAAACGAATGGCGGTCGGTCGGACTCGTGATGTGAAGATATATATGGAGATGAGGATTTTTGAGTTCTCCACTCAGATTTTTGAGTTCTCCACCCTGGGAACCCATGAGCACAGAAACATGACTAAGTATAGAACCAGAAACACATAATAGAGGGGAAGAAGAAAATGGAAAAATGGGTAATTATATAAGAGGAAAAAGAAAGGGAGATGAGAACTTTATCCCTCACACAACAACAATTAGTTTCATAATTATGAAGCCATAGAAACACATTAAATATGGGAAAAACATTCTCAACTATGAAATATAGTTGGAGCTCGACAAACTCTAGTTCAAGTCAAAAGAGATGTTGTTTATATCTATTGCAAAAATTTTCATATTTTTTTATCTTAATAGTATTTTTTGGTGGCCCAACTGTAAAACCATGTTCCAATTTGCGTTTCTCAAGTGGAGATGTGTTTTTGAACACACATTTCCTTGAACCACGGTCTAAGGGTAGGGAAATTGCAACCTCAATTGCTTGTTGAGCAGAGATTTGTTGAAGAGTAAGCAATGTATTTACAAGTGCACGTATTGTTTGCATAGTATCAATATGATTTCTTTCATGTTCTTTGTGTATTCTTATGAATGCAGTTGTCATATATTTGTCAACATATTCCATGTCACTATGGCTGCGACGAAGGTGGGATCTATGGCGAATAACGACCTCAAGAAAAACACCAAGACAATGTCACACTCTTTCTTCTCTGGTCGTAGTAGCCACATACGAAATATGTTCTGCAAGACGATTTTGGCTCAGTCATTCGCAGTGTTAAAAATTCTTACTTGCAAATTGGAAATAGTAAACAACAACCAACGAACAGGAATGCAACCATGGCACCGAGACTCACCAGTGAATGGGAAAGGATAGAAGCGCAACCCCTGCGGATGCAGGACCCCAACACTGCAAAGTTGAAGCAAAGAAGAGCAAGCGAAAAACAACAAACTAGTGAACAAGTACGAAGAGTCCCAACTGCAGTTGTAGGACCTAAACTCTACAAAGTTGAATCAAACAAAAATAAGCAACATCCAGCGAACCAACGAGAAAGAATCAACCAGTCAACCAAGAATGCCAGTGAAGAACAATATTTCCCAAATTTATTGTAGATAAGATTGTATAAAAAAAATCGAAGGAATATATTGTAACACACCTGGTAAGAAAACATTTCAGGTTGTGAGGCCTGCCAGGAAAACATTTAAGACTATGAGGACCATGCAAAGGCCTCCCACTATGTAAAGATTTAAGAAAGATGCAATTTGCACAGTTGACATTATGCATTCTCAATTCGAATTGTGCTTCTATGCTCCCCATTCACGGGTAAGTTTCACTACAATGGTTGCATCCTTATTAGTTGTGCGTTTTTTGTTTTTTTTCAGTTTACAAGTAAGAATTTTCAATACTGGGAGGGATCAAAATCCTCTTGAAAAACATCTTTGTATGTGACTACTCGGAACCCACCTCCATAACACCCAGTGACATATAAAAAAGGAAATGAAATTTTCTCTTCACATACGAAGATGTTCTGCAAGAGGATTTTGACTCAGGCATCTCCAGTATTTAAATTTTCCACTTGCAAACTAGAAATAGAAAACATAAAACAATGAATATGAATGTAAACCTAGCAATGAAACCCACCCATCAATGGGGAACGACAGAAGCGTAGTTCCAATCACGGTTGCAGAATCCCAAGCATGCAAAATGCAGCAACAACAACAGGAAAACAAGAGAAACAACAACAGGAAAACAAGAAACCAGTTAAAAATCAATGAGCAAGCATAAACCAATGAACCAGTAATGCCACTAAAGAAAAATATTTCCCATATTCACTGCAAACAACATTGTAGAAGAAAAAAAAAAAACGGACTAAAATGTATTGTAACATGCCTTTTAAGCAATGCAAGAATGCAACCGCAACATCGAGACCCACTGATGAATGGGGAAGGACAGAAGTGTGACCCATGGCCTGCAAACTGCAACAACAGGTCCAACTATAGATGCAAGACCCCAACCTTGCAAATTTGAAGAAAGCAAGAGAAAGAAGCAATCAACAAACCAGTGAACAAGCACCAAAAGGCCCAATTACAGTTGTAGGACCTCAACTCTGCAAAGTTGAATCAAACAACAATAAGCATCATCTAGTAGACCAATGAGAAAGCATCAACCAATCAACCAAGAATGTCAGTGAAGAACAATATTGGCCAAATTCATTGCACACAAGATTGTATCAAAAAATTGGAGGAAAATGTATTGTAACACACATGTTAAGCAAACATTTCAGGCTATGAGGCTTGTTAGGTAAACATTTAAGGATGTGAGGACCGTCCAAAGGCCTCCCACTATGTAAAAAATTAAGAAAGATGTAGTTTGCATGGTTGGTATTTTTCAATATCGGGAGCGATCAAAATCCTCTTGCAGCCCATCTTTGTATGTGACTACTATGACCAAAGAATCAGAACGGTGATGATGTCTTCATCTCATTCCTGATTACCAATGTTCGACACAGAACCCACCTCCATCGCAGCCACAGTGAAATATAAGAAAAGGAAATTGTATTTTCTCCTCACATACAAAGATGTTCTGCAAAAATATTTTGACTCAGGCATCTCTAGTATTGAAATTTCTCACTTGCAAACTACAAATAGCAAACAACAAACAACAAATAGGAAGTTAAACATGGGACCGAAACCCACCCGTCAATGGGGAATGACATAAGCACAGTTTCAATCGCGGTTGCAGAATCCCAAGCGTGCTAACTGCAACAAGACCAATAGGAAAACAAGAAACCAATGAACAAGCAATGAGCAAGCATCAACCAGTGAATCGGTAATGTCGTTGGAGAACAATATTGCCCATATTCACTATAGAGAACATTGCATAAAAAAATCGGAGGAAAATGTATTGTAACAGGCTTGTTAAGTAAACATTTAAGGCTGTGAGGCCTGTTAGGTAAACATTTAAGTCTGTCAGGATCGCCAAAGGGCCTCACGTTGTGTAAACATTTAAGAAAGAATGCATTGTGGCAGGTCTGTTACGTACACAAAATAATTATTATATTATTTTACAATAATATAAAATAATAATAACAATAAAAAAAAATAGTAACATTAGTTCGAACAATATAGACTATGCAAAAAACAAAATAGTCAAAGGACAAACTAATATGAAGTCAACTAATAAAAAACTAACTCTCGTTGCTCAAAACTTTGGATATCTAAACATTTCAAAAAAATAGTAAAAATTCAAAAAGACCATAGATGATCAAAAACTTTGGATATGATAACATATAAAAAAATTGGGAATAGCAAAGCCGACAATAAGACCTCTAATCTGTTATCCAATCAAATCATGACATATATGGTATTTTTTATTATATACAAATCAATGTTTTTAGTTCTCTAGTTCCAACAATAGAGATTATGCAAATAGTTTTAGTCAAAGGACAAACTAATATGAAGTCAACGAATTATCGATTGCTATAGTCCCTCTACACCTTTGGCAGGGACTAATAAGATGAGGTCTAAGACATGGTAAATAATATAAGGTCTAATATATGGTAACAAATTTTAATGTGACCACTTTATGCTTGATATTTTGTGTTCCACCTCATGTACACTTCTTTTTCCTTTTATGTATCACCATAAAAATGGTCTTTTGTGCCTCCTAAAAACTTCGATAATGATGCATACTAAAACCTTGGCTTAATGTGGATACTCCATGATACTTCAAGAATTTTTGGATTATGCACTTACTTTGAAGAGGGGGGCGGGGGGGGTGGGGAATTATTAACTTGGGCCTTGATGTAACCTAATTAATTTTGACTTAGAAAACCTATAACTTTCCAACACAATGTTCGATCGAGATGCTATTTTTTGTGATGCAGAAAGGATAGGCATAGATTTCCAATGAGTGGTCATACAACTCCATTCAATATCATTTTGACAGATTTCATAAGTGATGAGGCTCATTTGACAGGGAATCCTCAGTGAGCATTCTTGTACTTTTAGAACTCGAATTCATATTCTATCTGTTGCATTAGATTCATAAATCTACAAAATCTATAGTGGGCCTATTCTGAAGGTATAAAATCCATTTTGACCAGTACCTGCAATTATTTGCAATTTTTTTTTAATTGAAGCCATGGTCTTGTTCTTTCCATTGCTTTACCCAAATTCAATCATGTAAACTCTTCTGACATTTGTGTTATGCA
>SNQJ01S0078863.1:8575-30874 GCA_010110895.2 Picea sitchensis
CAAGAACCAAATATTGTTATGCATTCCTTTGACTTATGTCAATTATTACAGCCCATACTGAAAAAATGAGCACAAATGCCTTAATGCAGACCATGATTCATAGTCAAATGCAACAATTACTACTGGTTCTCTTACAACCTAGCTAGGATTGGCAAATTAAGTATTGCTGAGAGCTACAAACGCCATTCTGTACAAAAGACCCCCCAATCATTACAACACATACACCATTACCTTTGCAAGTCTTGCTAATGTTTCATCTAGCACCTTGTCTTTTAAAGCAAACATCTGCTTGCAGGCACCCATGATTTTATCATGTACAGCTCCAAATATCCAAGTTTCACATGCTAACCAAAGCTGTGCACAAAACAAACAAGATGTTGTCAATTTTCTAACAAGAATATAATTGCAACAAATATAAGAAAAAAAATATTCTTCAAAGTTCAAGAAGAGAGCATACAAGGAATAAGAAATCAAGGCTTTGTAAAGATGTTCGGTATACAGGTAAAAAACTACGTATATTCATTATTTTTACATCATTTGTCATTGGATAATGGAAAGCATGATTGCTTGCACTAGTTCACAAGGCACACAAACTGATCCGAGTCCAGAGTGATCACACAAACTGGTCCAGGGTAATCATAGAATCTGATCTTCAAAATTATAGACGTGTGTCATGACAGTACTTTGTGTCTGTATAGTATAGGGTGAATACTAATACTGGTTGTCTGTTCAAACAACTTATATCGATGGCTGTGGAGTTGCACTCTGCAAATCCTTCATTACTGTGTTCCTTGAAAAAGATATCACATGGGCTTGAATGACAACTGCTAATTTAAATCAGTAAAAGAGTACATAGACTTTATCGAGTGAAGGACATCAATGACAAAGAAGTAAATTTATATGGCCTCCTGAAAGTAATTTAAAACGTGTTTGATCAACCAAAGAAAGAAAGTGAAGAAATTGGAAGCAAAACAAAATGCTGCAAATTGCCATACTCTCAAAGAAAATACCAGACTCATAGAGACAACAGTTGGCAGCTGACCAAGTCATAGAAAATGCTCCTAGATCCCATTATTGAATGCTACAAAAAGGTAATGTCCACTAAATGCCCTGGAAAATTTCCAATCTCAGCTGGGAATATGATTGTTAACAAGGAATGCTCCCGACAATCTTGTCCCAGGAAAGGTTCAAAATTATTTTAGTAAAACTTTGTAAATCGGCTTCCTGCCCAAAACGACATTCATGCCTTAAGCTACCACATTAGATGCCATCCTCAATAATGTTTATAAAAGTGATAATTTTATTGTCATTGTCAATTGCGAATTGGACACTTATCACCTAGATTGTTGCAAGACAATATCTTTTAGATTCACAAAAAACCTTGGAAAAAATTATAACATGAAGCCAGTTCCTTTCTTTTCAGCAATTATCCATGACAGGATCAAAAAGGGAAATGTGAATCTAACAACCCATGATCTTTGATAAAATGTTTCTGGAGGATACCTGATTCATGTTATCTTCATTGACCATGCAGGACTCTAGAGAAGGATTGGACGTTACAAGTTGATCAACTAGTGCCTTGATGATTCTTCGCATGGTACCCTTCCAAGCTTCCAGCCGAAACTGATAACATATTGAACACAAAGGTTTAGTGTCACAAATTAAAACAGTAAACAACAATAGAAAGAAAGAAAGAACAGAATCAGGGAAATATGTAATGCAGAGATGGAATGGGCTCTGGACTGAGTCTCTGACAAATGGATTAAAACATTAATTAGAACTAGGCAGATAATTTGAGTCTGACCAGACTGCATGTAAATGAACCTCATTTGGCATAGTAGGCTTAGACCAACAGTTAAGGGCTGCCAAACTTATTGTCACTACATCAACTCGAATGGAGTTGCATGTCATGCAAGCACAAGATAGTGGATGCAAGAAAGCTGCACATACATCTCGAAGAAATGTTTAACTTATTACAGCACCTTTCTTTAACATGTTCCTTCTAGTGATTATTGTTGTTTGTGTGTGTATATGTTATAAAATAGCATCATATCTTAAATAAATATAATAAACTTAAATCATAGAACCTAGGTAATAAATATAATAAACCTAAACTATAGAACCTAGGTAATAAATATATAAACCTACACTATATAACCTAGGACATTACACTTAGATGTAATTAATAATTATTAAAGGTGCATCACATAAAGACACAACTTTACATGAAAGGTCACCATGAGACGTATAAAAGCCAAATTCATTCATACTCTAAGTGTATCTACAGCCCAGTGTGATGGGGATGTTATCATGCGGGTAACGCTTACATAATCATATGTCGGCTTCAAAAATATATATATAATACTTGTAATAAATAATAAAAGTAATACTATATGTTAGCCAAATATAGATACACGCAGAAATAAAATATTTCTACATATATTAAAGGTAAAGATTTAATATGTACACATAGTATAAACACTATATAGAAATATAAAAAGAGAGGCACCAGATTTACATAGAAAAGTATTCAACTAAGCTCCAAAGGATTTCTCTCAATTCCAACCATACATCAAATGGAAAGAGAAAACTCTTATATAGGTTTCAGTTCTATATCCTCAACAATAAAGAAGTATTTGTTTTCCTAGATCCATTAGTTCTCCAAAGAATAAAATATCCTTCTCAACCACTTCTTTACTAAAAGTAGCAATGAGTTGTTGAGATCCACTTTCTTCTCCAAGAAGAAACAATAAAATATCTAAGGAAAACAATACAGTAATGTTCTCATGTAACCAACTCCATGACACAAGATAACAATAAAAAAATAATGTTGATCATGCCAAGTGTCTTCTCCAAAGTGGTTGACCATGTCAACAAGCTCCAATGTGCACTCTCAAACTCCTCCAAGGTAGGTCGCTCCTCTAACAACCTCCATAAATGAACAATAACCAACTTGCAATGGCACATGTTATCAAAATGCGGTGAGGGTTTTAAAACGATAGATTCGAATATGCCATAATATTTATCGAATTCTTTAGTATAACTGTTGTCGTCCTTATACGCACCTAAGGTAACGTGGAATAAACCTTCAATCCACTTGGTGTGTCCTTGGGGGCAAGTCTCAAGTCAAGGTGTTGTCACTTGATTCTCAACTCCTCCGTTAGGCCAACTCCTAGCGAAGCCAAGGGGGGTAGTCCCTATTAAAAATAATCTAAGGCTTTGTAACTAAGAAAGTAAAAAAGCACTTAAGTCTAGGAGTTTAATGCTTGAAATAAAACTTGATCAATTAACATTTAGCATTCATCATCATATAAAGTACTTTGCTCATAAACATGCAAAAATCAAAGAATACAAGATCTGCAAGACTTTAAGCATAAAAGTTAGACAAGATGCATAAATGTAAATACTGCTCACATAAGATAAATAGATATTCCTTTTACCAGTGCCTTAAATGGAGCCGTGGGCAGTGTAGATCGAAAATTTTATTAAGGTAAATTGATGTTCAGTTAGTGAAGAATGTTTGGCCCCTTTAGAGGCTAGCTCTTTGCTTGGAACTTGCCGAGAGTTTGCCGAAACCTAAATGGTCTCACCAACAAACTCACTAAAAGTGTTGGATGTCCAAAACGGGTGGGAAAACCAGGTCCCGAGAGGGCCCGCCTTACTTCGCAGGTCACTTTTAGGTGTTTTCCTTACATCAAGCTAACTACTTCAGAGATTGTCCTAATTATACTAGCAAGGTTCAATTACTTTGAAATGCTTTGAAAGAAATAAATCATACACCCTGCTTTGCAATTGAAGGACTTGCACAAATACTTGAAGAAATTGCAACACTTAGATTTAGTACCCTGCTTTGTAGTTGAAAAGATGAATCACAAGATACCTTTTAGAAATTAAACAAAGTTGCAAGATTTATTGCTAAAGAAAGAGACTTGAAACAAAACTGAACTAAGCATGCATGATAGATTTAAGATTCCTTAATTAACATGCATGAAATTATGAGTGTTTATTGTGTGTTCAATGTACTTGACTTGTGTGTTTGATTAATAGATTTAAGCATGCATTAATCACAAGGTAAAGAAACCAAACCAAGAACAAAAATCCCCCTAATGGGGATGGAGAAAACTAGGCACAAAGGGCCCGCTTTTATTGCACTATTACAACAGAGAATAAAGGTTCTCTTTGAGCTTTTAGCTCTTTAGAAAGAAGAAGGATCCTTATAACTGGATCATTTAAAGAAATACAAGAAATAAGAAGAAGAAAGGAGAACTTCTTTTGATGAAGTTAAAACCCCCCAGGGTGCCCCGGGAGCCTTGATTTTGCCAAAATTTGGCAGAATCTCCTCTTGGACCTGTTACTGCTGCAAGAAAACAGCAAGCAAATTAAGTTAGAAAGTAATGAAAAGAAGTTTTAAACAATAAAAAAATTGATCAAATTTTCGGAATAAAATTTATCAAATTTTCGGAAAAAAAATTCTAAGTCAAAACTGGAAATTTTTAGTTGGTGCAGGCCAACCTCAGGAGGGTGTCCCTGGGTTTCTTTCTTGTTGTCCGCTACCTATAAATATGCAAAATGAAACAATATAACAATGGAAAATAAGGAAGGTTATGGCTATGTTTAGACAACCAGAGATTCAAAATATGGTATTTTAAAGGTTATGGTGGAATCCCTACAATCATTAGCTCAAAATCAGAAATGAAAATACATAGAATGTGATATCAAACAGTAGATAACACCTAAATGATATGCAAAATAACTTTTGAAACATAAACAGATCGCAATCTAAAACACCAACAAACCAAGAAGGCTCAGTACAAGCACATCAAGATTTTAATTCTGCAAATGCCAAAGGATGGTTGTGCCAAGGAAACAGGTACAAAAATGGTGTAGTGATGATCCCTGCATAAGAGAACAAAATCTAAGAAAGAGAAGAGAGAAGTGAGAAATCCGATGTAGAGTGTTGTTGACGAAGAAAATCCAATCCTTTGACAATGGAGAGTGTTGTCGCCTTATACACACCTCAGGTAGCGTGGAAGAAACCTTCAATCCACTGGGTGTGTCCTTGGGGGCAAGTCTCGAGTAAAGGTGTTGTCACCTGATTCTCAACTCCTCCGTCTAGGCCAAGCCAACTCCTAGCAAAGCCAAGGGGGGTAGTCCCTAAAAACAACTAAGGCTTGAACTAAGCTAAATTCAAAATGAAATCTAGGAGTTTATTAAAAAAAAGAACAATATAACAATCTAATCTAGCAGCATATATGATTCATTCACTATCAAAGGATACGTTCAATGATATATAAGCAAATGAGATGCATTCATCAATAAATTACTTCAAGATAACGGAAAGGCTTGAAGTGAAAGGCTTAAAATGTAAATGTAATGAGACCAGTGTCAATAGTAAGATAATGTTGTTGAAGAAAAGTATTACAAGTGTTCTTGTATATTTTATTAAGATTTGTTAGGTGGAGTGACTGTTGTGAGTGCAAGTCACTATGTGATATGTGTGCAAGAGTGATGACAAAAAAGCAAATCTAATCGAGATTTGACCTCTTATATGCTATCCCTCAAATTGGAGGCTGAACTATGTGGATGTCCAACAAGGAGGATATCCCTCTGACTTCACACAGTTGTTCAATAGACTATCGGAGGTCCAACACGGGGAGGACTAAGTCCTGAGAGGGCCTGTCTGACTTCACACACAATTTCTCTACATTTCCAATTGAACAATAGAAACCAAAAGATTGTATCATTGTCCTATTAAACTACTCCGCATTGACCAGCCCCCATTCTGTATGAGCTTACTTCCAGAGATCGAGAGTAAGCTCGCAGAGGAAGGGCCAAGAACAATACTAGGGGGAGCTGAGGGGATGGTTTATTTGCCAACTTGAAAAAACTGAAAATAAATTGCAGAAATTGAAACTAATCTAAAAAATTGAAATTTATTCTACAAATGAAATCTAACTATGCTA
Source organism: Picea sitchensis (assembly GCA_010110895.2). Taxonomy (NCBI): domain Eukaryota; kingdom Viridiplantae; phylum Streptophyta; class Pinopsida; order Pinales; family Pinaceae; genus Picea; species Picea sitchensis. The sequence continues at coordinate 14,539 of SNQJ01S0078863.1, forward strand.
ATCTAAGAAAATGAAATATACTCTAAATGTTTTGTGGTGCTTGTGATAAATTTTATGGTTTATTTTAGCTTCTTAAGTTAGTGAGAATTGTGAACATAAGCCAAAATATGAAAAACTTCTAATCACACAAAGGACACCATTCCCCCTAGGGGGTATGAAGAGTGGGCGCTTTGTAGCCCCATTGATTTTATTAATAAGATTACAATCCTTTTTGGGGAAACGCTTGTGGTCCCTTATAGAAACGAGACCACTAAACTTACAAGTTTTCAGAAGTCTTTATTTATGAAAGGGGTGCTCTCAGGTGTCTCGGAATGTATAGATCTTCCCAAAACAGACAGTCTCCCCTTATCTGTTCACTTACCTACACAAAACAAGTAAACAAAGCTAAAAGATGCCCAAAAACAGTCTAGAAGTGTTCTTGGACAATGTTAGATGAAAACCGAAAATTACAATAAAAAATTCTAAGTAAAAGACAACTTAAACTAGTATTTTACAACACTAAAATAAGCCAAATGATGAACTCTTTTAGTGATTTTTGTTTGTTGTTCGGAACAGCAAATGATTAAGCACTAAACTTGATAGATATTGCAATGAAAGAACTTTAACAGAAACTATTTTTCAGCCTTCAAAAATTTAGATATAAACTACTTGCTAAAAAGTTGATTCTTGATTAAGATCTAGCTTTAGATAAAGAATTGAAGCTTGAATCTAGATCTAAATTCCATGCATGCAAAAGTAAAGAAACTAAATCTAATCTTTCAATTGAATCTAGATCTAACTAATGCGTGCAAGTAATAGGAACCAAAGAAATATAGAGATTAGTGAAAGAGAGAAAGTGTAAGCTTGAGCTTGGAACTTCTTGGGTGATGGGGTCTCCTTGGTGAAAAAAGGCGGGATTTGTCTTCAAGATTTTGGAGAAAAGGTAGAAGCAAGCAAGCTCATCCAATCCTCCAAAGTGATTTTCCGAAAAGCTTTACAAAACTTGCAAGAAACTTGTTAAATTTTAGTGTTATCTACAAAAGAGACTCAATGGCACATTAGTTAAGCAAAACATAAAATGCACATTTAAATATCTAAAATAGATAAACAATAGGATTAGAAATACAAACAAGATTAATAATCCTATCCTAATGAATAATAGTATTCATACAAAGGCCAACCTCAACAAATTTGCATAAACAAGTAAATGAAACAATGTCACCTCATAAGCATTTGCACATGACAATTTTCCACACACTAGCCAAGCCACCATAGACCTCCAAAGTCTTTTTTATTCCAATAGCATAAAAATATTACAACAATAGTACATCAAGCCAAGACCATACTCCCATTAACCAAAGAATGGAGGAGGAGGCTTGTTTATATAGCAAATTGGGTGAAGCTCCCAATGCTAGCTCGTGTGACAAGTGGAAGAGGGCGACTTGCATGAAGGATGCGAGTGGCATGAGGAGGGCAAGTTGCATTGCCACATCTCCAAGTGAGGGAGTGACTCGCCACATGTGAGAGAGGTGTCTTGAGGGAGAAATCGCCATGTGTGGAGAGGTAGGAAGAGAGGGCAAGTCATCCCTCTTGGGATTGACGCCCCTCTTCACAAATACGCCATGTATGAGGGGAAGGGTGAGTCCCAACTTTGGGATCTTCTCCCAATGGACAACTCATCCACTAACTCGACTTCCTCCACTAGTTAGCTCGCCACCTCTCTTTAGACTCAAGACAAGAGAGAAACATGTCCTCCTCAATTAAAGGCTTGCTGATTTTTTCTTTTTCTTTTTTGCCTTTTATTGACTTCTATGAGAGAAAATAGCTTTAAGTGATTAAATAATCACTATTTACCCTCAAAAAGGTGTTACTTAGGTAAAGTGGGTATTTTGAGTGTGAAAAAGAATACTCACAAGGCATATAATGCCTCCTAGTACCACTTTTTTAACTTATGACTTATTTACAATTAAAATATCTCGTTTTTGCGGAAAAAATTTTATTGACTGAAAACAATAAAAAATCCTAGGGGAGACTTAGCGCAATTTCCATATGAATCAATATTGATGGCTAGCATGGTAATATACATTAGACACTAGACTTAGATGACCAAGCTAAGGCCTAACCATCAGTGCATACTCCATCTTTGGAGGAAATGAGTGAAAAAACTCAAAAATTATAACTCGCTTAAAAATTAATTCCGGCAAGAAATAATTAATGAGTAAAAAAAACACTCTAGAGTTATGCACTCATAATTAAGTCTTAGGAGGCTAAGCCTTTTACAAATTCATCATGCTAGATTCATCTTATTACAATGCCCCATGGGGGGATGGAAATGTAGTATAGAGAAGAAGAAGAAAAGAGTGGCTATAGTGGCCGGCTGGACTTTTGAACTCTGATTTTGAACACATCCATGTTCAATCTTTGGCGGCTCAACTGCAAGTCCACCCTAGTGCAACTTGGTGGGTAACAAAGAGTAGTTGCATATACAGCCCAAGAGGGAGGAAGAGGGTGCATATCCCAAGGAGGCGCATCAATGAGTGGTAGTGGAAGGTGAGGCCATGCACCCCATTGAATGAGGGGAGAGTGGGAGTCAAGTGAGAGAGAATTGAGGGAAAGAGGGAGTTATGGAGAGAAAAGGGGAAAACAGTGGGTGAGAGAGGGATTTAGGGAGCGAAAGAAAGTGAGGGCCTTAGTTAGGTGAGAGAAAAAAGGTGGGCGCCCATGAAGGTGGGCGCCCCCCTTGAATGAGGAGAGAGTGGAGCAAAAGGGGGGAGCAATTTGAGAGAAAGTGGGAGTTACATGAGAGAAAAGGGGAATTAGGTGAGTGAGAGTGGGAGTTGGGGAGAGAAAAAAGGTAGGCGCCCCAGTTAGGTGAGAGAAAAAAGGTAGATTCCCCCCATGACACATCCATCCACCTCTTGGGTCCCATCACGTGCCATCCTAGCGTCCAACTCATCTATGCGCCCAACATCCTGCCACATGTCACTCCTGGAGACTGTCACGTGTCACCCTGCATGGTGACCACTCCTGTTAAAAATAGCCCTGCTAAAAATAGACATGCCAAAAATAGTAGTCACCCTAAAAACAGGAAAGACCCCAAATATGTCTGGAACCACTAGGAGACCACTGCGAAAAATAGTATGTCTAAAAATAGACACTACCAAAAATAGATTCTTGTGACATGTCAACGAGAATATACTCATCGGATTTGATTTTCAATGAGGAATCCAAATATGTGATCAGAATCATCATATGAGGCCCGGAACTCCACCTGCTAAAAATAGTAGCATCTCGCATGTTGTCCGAAAAAGGCTCATTGGAATCATGACCTTGCAAGGACTCTGAATATGTGATCAATACTACCATGTGGACCTTCGATCTCTATCTCCTAAAAGGTAGGGCATATGCCAAAAATAGGCAACTCTCTCTATCCATGAAGACCTGTGTAAACTTTTGTCTCTAAAAAAGGAAAACCACCTAACCAATCTCTACCCCAGACCTCAACGGAAACCAACCTTGGCCAGACCAAGTGCTATCTATGAAAGAACCATCTGAATGCCAGTAAATGAAAAACACTGGCCCCTAACCCTCAGGATTTCCAAGTGAAAAAATCTAGGGGTTAATGGGTATGAAGTGTTGGATATGTGTTGTATCCTTTGTAGGTAGACTTAGTCACATCTCGACAGTGGGTCGAGGATTCGCCCTCGAATGAAGGGGGTCAAGAAGAGAATCAGGAGCAGTGGGTCCCCCTCCAAGGGTTTGGGGGTAGAGCCCCATAGGAAAAAAAAATTGGTCCATTATGTATTATTTCAACCAATGGTTTTGGCCCACTATAATATAATCCCGGTTAAGGGATTGGGGTTGTAATCTAATCTAGGTTAATGGATTAGGGTTGATTGAAATTGTGGAGTACCTAAATATTGGTATGGTGAATGGTTGAGTTATACACCATGAGATAAAGAGAGGTGTGGCTCTCAATTAAGTTGGTCTTCCCAATTGAGGGTTTCCATGCTAAATCTTTATGTATATAGTGTGAATGTGCCATTGCTATTCGTATGTTTTAGATTTTGTCAGTATTGCTTTTCTTGCACAGGTTTATCAAACTCTTCAAGAAGTCTAATTGTTTGATATTTATTTTCTTGTGTTGCCTTGTGAATTGGATTGAAGTGAAGTGAAGTATTTGTTGCTATAAATTAATATTTCAGACTCATCCCTAAGGCTGAAAGTTCCATAGGAAATCGATCCAAGAAACCTCAAGGTTGAAATGAAATTTCTAAATTTGCAATAAAAGCCATTTTTCGAATAATTTGAATAGAGGTTTGGGAGAAGTAGCACACTACAATGTAAATATCATGAGGTAAGGGGGCGCTACCCCGGACCCGAATACATGGGAATTTGGCATGCTCATCAAAAACAACCATGGAAGCATTACTCCAAAGTGACTCGCAGATAAGGCGTGCCACCCACCCACCCCCCCCCGAAACCTATCACGCTGCTAGAGTGACAAGTCTCCTGTCTACAGGCTAAAGCCCAATGATATCCCTAAATAGAAGGTGGTGTCCACATGTGTCTCCATGAAGAAGAGGTCTCAAGACCCAAGCACATCGAAGAGCGTGCCCAGAGAGCAACCAAAAGTTTAATTTCAATTCAAGCAAGCAATAGAAATGTCAAAAAAAACCCCACTTCAACAAACCAGAGATTTGGAAGGCCAAGAGCTAGACCACCCAGGTGGGGAGGGCGGGGAGGAAGTCTTGGATGACTAATATGAGGTCTCGAATGACCACCCACTTACCCTCCTTCCTGGTCGTTGTCACCGACTCCTTGGAATGTTTGATCTCAACGAATTGGGACCTTGTGAGGTCAGCATCAAAAAAAATCCTATTTGGGAGGGAGGAGAATCGCCTCTTAGCCCAAAGGGATCGAAGATGACCCCCTAGGGTCCTGAAGTGGAGAAAGAGTATCAAGTTGGAACCCATCCAAGCTTGCTTGGGACAGTTATCCTTTAGGTAAAGAGTATCGTGGAGGAAAGAAATGCCCACCTGCAAAGGGTCTAAAGAAGACATAGGGGTGGGGAGTCCATGCACCCTAAGGTTGGGCTCCCTTAATGTGTTCCTCTACAATCTTGGTCTAGATCACCTCTTCCACTTCAATGAGAGGAGGGGGATTTTCCTTCTTCCATACCACTTGCACTTGGGAATTTATAATCTGTTGTTGTGTTTCCATCCCCTATTTGAATAATCTTTGTTCAAACCACATCTCCTCCTCCATAGAAGAAGGAGACAAAGCCATTTTTTTGCAAGTCACAAGATCAAGTAGCAAATCTTTTCACCAATGAGCTCAACAAAGAAAAGTTTGGGAAGTTTAGAAACCTATTGGGGGTCACTAATAATAAAATAAACATCAAAGGGGGTTGTAAACAATGTATTGTTTATTTTGTAAAGCTTAGGTCCTAGGGGTCATTAGTGTTGTAAATTTAGTGAAGTGCAATGTTAGGACTATGTTAACAATATGTTAAGAAAAGAATGTAAAAAATAGTTTTAAAGTAATAAGACATGAGTCGTTCCTTGCGAGAAAAACAAAACGTGGATCCTCCTTCTATATGCATATGTGAATGATATGAATGAGAAATACATAATTGATTCTTTTAACATATATCATCCACATGTGTTAAATATTTCTAATATATGAATCATTGCATGTAGAAGACAAAGATGATATTGCAAGGTTGTAGAAGAAATCACTCCAAGGCTCAAACCATGAAGATAAAATTAGTCGAACAACAAGTAATATGATAAGGCAAGTGGTAGCAAGGCCAATAGTGACAAGTACCTATAATGCATACACCGTACATGATCTGCTTGTGAATGACAACAAAGGCCTTCCACTTGTCCTTGAGACAACCCATTTGTGTCAATTTATCTCCTTCATGTCACCTTTCCAGTCAAGCTGCATGACCTTGGCCCATTTACTTCATGCCTAGCACTTCAACAAGGTCCTATTTTGCCTTTGTCCCCTTTGTCTTGATCTTTGGTCACATGTTTGGCCTTGCTAGACCCTTTGGGTTCTCAACTTAGGGAAATGCCTCATTTTGAGCCCCAAACAGGCCCAAATCTATTTGGGCATGCTTTTCAGGGGGTTTACCTATTCAAACTCCCTTTTACCCTCCTTAGTTTGGGCACAGGAAGTGTATCACAACTTTCATGTACCTTATTGCATCTATGTCCCACGGCCCACAAATCAAAGAGCAATATTTCCCATAACTACCTATGCTACAGTAGGGAAACCCACGACAATTCGTAAGAAAAAAGTGAATTGACAATGGTTATCCAAACAGTCACCCATGCTCCTAGGAAATTCCCAAATCTATTTAAGTCGCTCCATAGTTGTTTGTTAAAGGTTCCCAACTCTCTCCTCTTACATGTCATTACTCTGTAAGATTTGTGTCAAATTGTGACCTAGCTCTCTCAACTCCATTTCTCATGCACTTGGACTACTTTGATCCACTGCCTCCTCAACCCTCTAGCCACTTAGAGGCTTCCTCTACAAGTCTTTCTTCCTCTTGGCTTAGTCTCTCTCTCGTTGGATCATTTGGTAACTCTATGGTGTCTTTAGCTTCATCCATACATGCATCTTGGTATTCAATAGTCCATCAAGGGAGGTTCCAACACAACTTTGAGAGAGGAAGGTACCTTCTCACAAAGGGCACCAAGGGTCCCATACTTGCATTGATTATATAGCTCTTTTATGTATATTTGATTGCTTGGTGTGTTTCCATTATTGCGTATTATTGGAGTGATTTGTCCGAGTTTGTTCTGTTGGGGATCTTTTGGCAAGCTTCAAAGTATGTTGGCATAGGTTTCTAACCTTTCTTTGGCTTCCTAGTGTTTGTCTTAGATCTCAGTCCAAGTAGCTTTCTTTTCTTTCCTCTTCTTTCTCTTGTTTTCTTAGTCTCGCATCTAGTTAAAGGCTTGGCCCTATTACAAAATCAACAAACCCTAAGTTCTCCTTTCCTAGATTGCTTGCACATCAAGGTGAACAAGGAATAAAACATAATAATTGTTGTTTTTTGTTTGCATATGGGTTGAAAAGGGGCTAGCTAGATTGCATCATATTTCATTTCAACTTGTCTCTCTTTTCTTGGAAGTAGATTAGCTCACCAAAGGATTAAAGGAGAATTAACCTCAATTAGATCTATATCCTTTGTTAATTTCTCTGTTATATTTACTTCTTGTTTCCAGACCCAAGAGAACAAAAAGCAATCTCTAGCCCTAGGGATGACATTAAGCAACTCTTAATCGTAATGTGACAACCAAATCTAGCTCACCATTTAAATATCCAAAATATTTGGAACAATACAAAGAAATCCATGAGGATATAATAATATATATAGAATAAAATATATGAGTAATGATGATATGATAGTATGAATGAATGATCACTAAGAGACGTGACCTTTCATTATGAAGGTGTCTCTTCATTACATAATAATTATTAATTATTATTATTATTATTATTATATATATATATATATATATATATATATATATATTATCGCCTTCCCCTTGAGCAATGCTTTGTCCTCAAAACAGATTTATGGCCTTCCCCTTGAGCAATGCTTTGTCCTCAAAACAGATTTATGGAAAGGCCTTACGTCTTTGTTCTGGCAAAGTATTGGCTTTGCTAAGTTCTTGATTCTTGATGTTGTTAAGGTTGATGATACAAGACAATACGAACTTCTAAGTGTTGAGCATAATTGTTGAACTGTAAAAGGATCTAACCATCCTAATTCGATCCTTAGTGGAATGTTGCACTTATGTGATACCCAATATGAATTGTTATTATGAGACTCAATGATGTTGGTATCAATATTCTTCAGAAGATAGATTAATTGTTTATGTTATGAGCAATATTGATACTTTGACTGGTTAAAGTGCTTGCTCTTGTGAATGGGATGTCGATAAGGTGTCTTCGTAGCATGACTTTTCTTTATCGTATTTGTAGCGATCTTAGGATTTACTTTTGGTGTTTTATCTTCTTCATGCACTAGTTTGTTGATAGCTGCATTTTTATTAGTAAGTACACCTGAAATTTCCATCGTTTGTACTCCAACATCCGTATATGTTTTTTCTTGAACTAACTTTGCACCTTCTTGAGTTGTGATGTGGATTGGATCTGTATTAGTTCCTTTTTCCACAACTTGGATTTTTACATCTGAAGATTTCGTTGTTTCCTTCTCGATCAATTGTTCTAACTTATTTTCCAGTGACTTCTTATCATTTTTAAGCTTTTTGATTTGTGTAAGTAGGTTTTGATTATGATTCTTTAAGCGTGCAAGTTCTTCACTCTATGATTTGTTGACTTTGTTTTTAATGTCTGGATTTTCACGTTTCTCATCTTTTAACTTTCTGATATGCTCTAGCCCTTGATTAAGGTTCTTCAAATGAGAATTTTCTTCATTTTTTTCTGATAGGCTTTTCTCAAGATTGTCCTTTTCTTGTTCTAATTTTTTATTGCACTGCTTCTTTGCTTTATTGATTTCTACAAGTAATTTTTTACTGTGATCTTTTAGGCGAGAAATTTCTTCGTTTTTATCCGCAATAACCTTGTCAAATTCGTTTTGCACCTTTTGTATTGTTGTCTAATTATCTTAAAGGACAATCTTTGAAATATATTTAAGGTCTTTTGATGTTACTAGATCCAAATCCAAATTAATGCCCTGTAACGTTATCTTCTTTTTATAGGAGAATGTCAAAAACTTCTTCTTCGTGTTTATTATGAAAGACCCTAGTGTTTCCATCCAGGGTGAACCCAGAAGTATGTCACCCTCAATGCTCGATAAAGATCGACAGCGAATTGCGACACAAAGGTATAATCCTTAATATTCAATTGTAAATCCGTTATGTCATATTGTTTCTCTTTCCACAAATCTAGTTTTTCAATCGTATTTGACTCGAGAATCACTAACTGGTTAGCGAATTCAGTATTAACATAATTATTACATCCAGTGGGTGCAATAGAAATAGTGATATTTTTCCCTCCAAGTGTCCCTTTCACTCTATGTAACACTGAAGTAGAGTAGTTCCCGAAATTTTAGGGAAACTTCCTTTTTCCTCATTACTAAGATCCATTTTGCTTTCGTCAATAATTTACGTTAAAAAGATACTTCGACTTTAATTAAAAATCTTTTAACCTTTCACTTAATAAATACAACTCCCAATATTTAAATATCTTTTTGTATTTATAATGTTTTTCTTCGAGTCTCGTTGATTATCAAACCTTCCATTTAATAATAATAAGGCTTAAAAGCTCCTTGACTTTAATTTGTAACTGTTTTACCGTCTTCACTTTACTTTCTCTCTCCAATAATATTAATATATATATATATATATAATTTATAATACTCCTTAAATACATCCAATAATATATATACATATATTAATTCCAATCTGTGTCCTTGATACCCCTTCACTTTATATTTTGAATATTTTTTCTTGAATCTTGATATACATAAATGTTCCCCACACTTTATGACTTATTTCCCAAGTATTCTATGAGCTTGCTTATATTCTATATAATCTTTTCCTTAAAAAACCTTCGTTTATTGCCCAAACGTCACTATGCTCCTTCCAAGGCAGCGTTCCCACTAGGCTAGATTTTGTCCCCACGATTCTATGTATCTGTTAAAGGGAGAATGCATCTGCGTGAATAATTATGGCGGAAGTAGTGGCTAGTAGTATTGGAATCGGGACACGATCCTCCACAACAGAATTTACAAATTCTCAGCAGATCTTTCCCTGCCTTTCCGTAATCTGCGTGGCAATTTCCAGAAGAATAAAACAATGTGAGGTGACTGTGGCTGCCAGAATGTCAGCCGAGTTTTAGATTCCTTTCACGCCACAATGAACCAAGCTGATTTCTAAATTCTTTGTTTAATTTATATTTTAACGCAATACAGAACAACTTCACGGAACTCAAGGTTGTGGTTCTGATTTTGTGTTTTTTGTGATTGTTGTGCTATGGTCTTTCAGAATTTCAGCAGTTGTAGTAGGATTATGATGGCTAAGTTGAAGCAGCAAGCAGAGTAAATCTCTTTTTCCTGTCAGCGACTCTCCCCTTGTGACTTCTCTTATTGGAAGATGTGATTTTTTTGTTGGGGATTGAGGATAACGGTTCTTCTTTTTAACGATATTGCTATGCTTTTTTAATACATTTTTTGATTGCATTTTATGATTTATAGTTCTATCTTCCTGTCTTCTTGAAGATTTTCTGTTCAAGGACCTGCACTCGGACTGGTTATCTTTTCTTCGACCTTTATAGAACCTCTGATTCGCTATGGTCCCTCTTTTTCTTTTTCTTTTTTTCTTTTTTTTCTTCAGACAATATATATATTCTTCCAAAATGTTCTATTTGTAATTCACTTTTGTGATTTTCGGGTTTTCTTCAAATTTGCAGTGGAATTTTTTTTTTAATGGAATTTCTGGACTGTGTGGCCAAAAATGCGATTGTGGTCAAGGACCTGTAACAGAAAAAATATGCTAAATTGGGTGTGGCTAAAATCCAACGATTTTGTTGCCAAGGGCAATGAACTTGACCAAGGGTTTGGTGGCCAAAGGCCGGAGTCAGACTTCAATCTGATGCCAAATGTGCCAACCAAATCTGGCTCACCATTTAAATATCCAAAATATTTGGAACAGTACGAAGAAATCCATGAGGATATAATAATATATATAGAATAAAATATATGAGTAATGATGATATGATAGTATGAATGAATGATTACAATGAGGGTGAGGGCTGTATATATATACCCATGCAGGTGCCCTTTCACTAAGAGACGTGACCTTTCATTATGAAGGTGTCTCTTCATTACATATTAATTATTAATTATGAATTATTGTTTAATATTTATTTACATATATTGTATATATTTATGTTTATTACACTTAATTAACCTAGTGGTCTTTCTCCATTGCCCTAGTTTACCTAGTTCACCCAAAAACCAGGTAGTGACTCCATCTCCCTTCCAAGCCCTAGAGCTTGGGCCTTCCTCATTGTGGTAGCATGGTGCCTCACTCTAACGATCACACTACACATACAGCTGCCTGTAATTTTGACCTCCCAAGGATTCAAAATGAAATACAAGATTTATAGTAAGAGGAGATCAAAATATATAACAAAAGACACCAGAAAAAGCCAAAGTTGCATAGATGACGTAGGACTAGCCTAACATGATACAGAAATGAGCAGAAGTTTACATCAGGTCTGCCATGCCAAACTAGGCAGCGCAGAACCAATCAAGCAGGCTTTCTGATGTCTAAATTCATTATGAGGCAGGAAAAGCTCACACTGCTGACAAAATCTGTACAATCAAAATGTCCAAATGAACAGGCCAGGCTTCACCCATAGAACTATTTTAAGAATCGCATAATTATGAGGTGTTTTATTGTTGTGGTATGCAAAGCTGTAGTCTTATTCTTTCAAAAGGCTTTCCACAAGAACAGTCACCAAAAACCCACTCACACAGTAAACAAAACTAAACACTTTTTGGAAAGGAATGAAATTTGGATCAATAGCATTTTCCATACTCAATGGTATGTACTACACTCAAGTGCACAAATCAAAGATGCCTACAAACTAAAACTTAATAAATCAAAGAATTAAAGGAAAATTTTGGTTAGAGATTAACAATGACCTCATCAGACAAGGAAGAGTCACCCATTTGATAGCTGCCTTTGAAATAATCAACCATGAGCATTGCATTCTCAAGAGCATGTGCATGGAGATAGTTGGACCTCAGAAAATCAGTGCAGCCTTGAAGTGTGTCAAGCTCTGGCCATAGTGGATCCAAACGTCGTACATCTGTATTTACTAATTCACTATAGTTTATTTCATAGTTACCCTTCAAATTTCCAGTTGCCTCTTCTCTGCATGCATCAACTTTCTTATTTGAACGAAATGACCTTCTCATTGCTGAGGTTGCTCTTAACATGATACCATTTGGTCCTTGTCGACTGGAAGACTTATTGGACTGTCGTTCTGGTGCCTTTGACGAGGAAGATTCAGCTTCTTCTATGGTCACTTTCCAACTATTAGCCTCTTTCTGTCAAATAATACAAAACGAAAATAAATAGGAATTCATAATACAACACTAAAAACAAAAAAATAATGTTTATTGGCAGAAGAAGCTGATTTCCAATTTTTTTCTCAAGGACAATGCAAGCTAGCAGGCCCTGACAAAGTGTTGAAAGTAAAATTGCAACCAAAATTTCATCATCAATTTGCCTGTCACTGAACATGGTGCATGCTGGCTAATCCAACTAAGCATTCTGAAAATCGACTTACAATAAAAATTTATCTTCTACTTCCCTGTCATGAAATGTAATACAAACTACTAGGTCCTACCAAATTGATGCCAACTAAGAGATGCTACCAAAGTTTTGCACAAAGAATGGTTTGCTATATCGCTCTTTTTCTTTAGAAAGCTTAATGGGTGCTCCAATATCATAAACAGTAGCAGAGAAAAGGATCTCATCAATTATCACAGGGTGTGAGATGAAAGAAGCAGGCATTCAAGATGCCGGAAATTCATAGATTTCATAAAACTAGCAGAATCAATGTCAAACATGTCACCAGAAAAGCTAGCAAGTACACAACCATAATGGAAACCTAGAGACAAAAACACAAATTTAACATTGTCAGAATACCTTGTATAATGCTAACTAAGAGTAGGAATAAAATAAGTTATTCTAGAAATATATCATTCTTTTGGGGAAGAAAAAAAATTATATTGTTGCCATCTATACAATAAAACATTCTCATCCGATAGACCTGATATCAACATCACTCAGGCTGATTTTATACTATTCGGCCCTTGTATGTAAGTCAGATAACATTCGTACTATATTGACAATTTTTCTACGACATATACTGATTTTCAGGAGATTTAATGATGCCAAGACTGATATAATCAAGTTTCCTTATGACCGTTATCCAATATTGACCATTACAAAACTCTACTTTCCAAAATGGCCATAACTAAAAGGAAGAGTGCAGGCTCCATCAAATATCTCATATCCAGGCCTGAGGAATTAGGAAAGTAAGGACCACCCTCAAAAATCAGTTCTTAATCCTCAGTAGAGAAGATTGCAACAAAAGTAAATAATGTTTTAAGTCAATTACCCCTTTCACTTGCCATTTCATTGCTATTTACCATCATAAGGTTTGTTCTTCCTGCCACAAACCCAAAAACCACAAAAATGTTGCAGGTCATGTTCGAATTTCTCCAATGTAATAATTAGCCCAGGGTTGCTGTCAGCTTTTCCAAGGAAACCATTCGTTCTGTTTCAAAACCCAAAATTAATATCCTTCAATCATGCCCAGTGAGAACCATTGTTCAAATATTCAACCATCTTTGACCATCCTGCAGATTTTTTCCTAACGACCACTTTGCGAAACTTCCAGGGGGGAGGATTCAGTCCCCCTGATGGCACTGCCATCATTTGGCATACTGCAAAAGTAACGGGAATCTGTGCACTAAACCCTAGCTCAGACATCTCACTTCCCAAGTTACTTGCAACCCATCTGCAACTGCTAATTGTAGATGCACAACCCCAATTTCAACCTCCAAAATTTCATGGACAGTCTTCAGTAGTTCGTAACTTCCTGCATTGACATTTCATAGTCCCAGCATGGTCGTTACACCCCCGCATAGTCGGTGTTTCTGCTCAAACATTTCACAGTTCAGCGTGGTCAAATCACAAATGATTATTAGTGCCTCATCCACTGAGATTCTCTACCTTACTACTGGGCTGCATATTGCAATTTATTCTAGAATCTAAACATGTATCATCGACAGGTAATGGCATTGATCAAAATATGATAAACATCAATCATTTCACATCATTCGTTTGATTACCAGTTGGAAATGTTTACATCATAATAATAAAAACTTTCAATGGGACATGACCTTGAGATATACTCCTTTTTGGTCTGTGAAAAACACATTTAAAAGTAATAAGATAAGATAAGACGAGATAGTTTTATTAATTATTAATGTCCAACAAACGACCATAAATAGGCCAAAGGGACTGTATTAAAAAACTAATCATAGCGAGAGAAACAAAAGTTAAACACAATGAAAACATACACAAGAGATTTACCCTGAAAACCCTTTACAAGGAAAACCAGCTACAAAGATATCTTCATTACCCTTGGCCAATCCAGCCAAGTGAGGCCCTTTACAATGAAGCATACCAAGCCTTTAAATAGGCTTTATCACATCAAATACCTACAGTTTAATCACAAAACCCTAGCTCCAATGTCTCCAAACGATGAAACCTTAACCCTAGTATTCAAGATGCACCAAAAGCTCCTAGAAAACCTAGCACCTCCAAGAGAGAGAAACTACAAAGATGAAGAACAAGGAGAGAGAGAGACTAGTGCGCTCTTCTCCTCACATCTCTAACACAAGATAATGAAGTGATTATATATGATCATCATCTCCAACGTCTTCTCAAGAGTAAACCTCAGTATCTCAGAGATTTGAGTGCAGCAGCAAATGTTGAAGATAAATGATAATAAAAGAGTTAAAGATAAGAGAGATTGATGAATTGGAGTGTTGGTAACCCAAGGCTCCAATTATCAAACCCTAAGGGGAAACTAGCTACTAAGGTGTAGGTAACCCTAGGCCTTAGTAGATTTCCTCCCTCTCTAACTCAAAGATGAAGCAAAATCGGCTAAGATGAAGCAATGGATACTAAGGTGTTGCAATGGCAAGGCCATAGCTCATGCTTCGAGAAAGATGGCCTTTTGACAAGATCTAGTAGGTGAAATCTTTTGAAGCTAGGACAATAACATGTGCTAGTCTTCCTAGGGTTTAATCAAGCAATTTCATAATCTTGAATGTAAATGAAAGATAAATAAAACCATAAGCATTCAATTAAGAAGAATTGCAGAAAATTCACTTACATACATCAAGAATAATCAAGAAAATCCCTAGTTGAACACATCCTCCAAGAAGCATGCCAAAATACACCAAATTTAGCCTCCTTCAACAAGTGCGCCTAAAATTTCAGCCAAGAAACCCTAAGGAGGATGCAAATCTCAGTCCTCACAAGTGTGAGTGAAAGATAATGAAAAATAAGAGGGATTTTTCCCCTATTTATACAATACTAATGACCAAAATTAGGTCAAAAAGGCCAACATGGCCAGTTACAAATAATATCCAATTTTTAAATTAAATGTCATAATTAAACCCTAAAACATGCTGCTAAGATGACGTCATGCCCTTTTAGGATGACGTTAGGCCCTTTTTGGACAACGTTGGCCTCCTGGAGCAAAACGTTAGGCCTCTTTGGGCCTCAGGAACCTGCCACACGTGCCACTTGGCACACAACTGCCTCCAAAACATCCCAAGACGCTGGATGACGTCATGGACCTTCCAAGGCCTACATCATGGTGGAAAGGGCACAACCCCCCTAGGTCTAGGCCTGCTAGGCTATCCCTGGTGAAACGTCCTCCTCTCTCTCTGGTGCAATCCTCTAATCTGTCCATGCCCCCTGCTGGGGTCTCAGCATCCATCTGGTGGGCTTTTAGCCCCATGGAGGTCCGAACTAATCATCTCCCCATGTGAACCTGTCCATCGGGTGTGGCCCTACAACATCAACAGATACGCCCTCCATGGGCTCATAAGTCACAGGGATCATAGCAATGTCAATCACATCTAATCATCAAGTTATTAAACATGTGCATGAAACACCTTTTACCCGGACAAGTGCTCAAAGACATTATGCTAATCTGCAAGCCAAGTTTGGAGGGGGCGCTAGGACGTCCTATTGGGCTAATGCTCATTGGATGTGGGATGTTCCCAGGAGAAGTCAAATCCAGGCCATGTGAGTGGATGAGGCGGTAAGGGATGTCTGGGCAATGGGTGCAGTGATAGTAGGGAAATGTATGGCTTACTTACTTGTGGGTGCCTTTGAAGAGGGTGAGTTGCACCTTGTCATGGATGCAATTTTTCCAAGCCCATTCATGCCTTTTATCTTTTATTCTTATTGCTTTTTCTTCCAAGAGGCTAGTTAGGGGACACTGCCCTGGCGTGGTGACCAATGGTGGCAATGTTACCCACAAGCATATCACGGAAATGAGAAGGTTGGCTTGTGATGAGACCCCCTTTCCCTTGGCTATGCCACCAAGAGCCACTACCCTGGTGTGGTGACCAGCTATTGGTAGTGTCATACCGCCACATGCCCATGGACCTAATAGGCTGGCTTGTGATGCGACCCCCTATCCTCCAACTAGGTCTTGATTTATTATTTTTTATGGGTCCCTCTGTTTCTTGCTGAGAAGCTTTTTATTG
>SNQJ01S0078863.1:31034-41630 GCA_010110895.2 Picea sitchensis
CTAGCTTATTAGGGCATCCTGTCATTCCCCCCAGGTATGGTCAAGAGGAAAGGCATAAGGTCCAAGCACACGTTAGAAGCAAAAAGGATTAAATGCACATATTCAAAAGTTTTGAGGATTAGAGTGACACATACCATGATACCTGGACTCATTACCTCATGAAGCAAGACCCATCTCTGCTGCAAGACCAGGCCGATGTGATGGATGTTGCTACTGATGACAAAGTGGAGGCGCTGAAGAAGAAAAGGATGGGCCCTCCAGGGCCATGCTCAAGTCGATCTGGCTCTCGATACTCCACGTCTAGGACCTGTGGGCCTCGAGACAATCTCCTTAGTTATCCCTAGGCTAGGGGATAACAACTAGCATATCTCCTAAGAGGTATACTCACCCTCACTAAAGATCTACGCACTCCTGCAATGTCCGAGTGAGCCGTCTCAGTCTCCTGCATTCTGGAGTAGAAGGTGAGGGTATATCCACACCCAATCTCACCTCATCTCTCTCTGAATCTGACTCATCTCGAATCTCTGAATCTGACTCTGGAACAACAACCTCCTCTCTTTCCTCAATCACTAAAGGAGAATCCAGTGAACTAGAAGATCTCACATCCTCATCAAACTTCACATCTTTGCTCAACACAGTCTCTCACTATGCTGGAATATCAATCCTATCAGTCGTAGAAGTATCATTGTAACCAACAACACAAGATGCTTTCATAGCATCTCAAATATCCAAAGAACATTGATCAGCTATGAATTTGAAGGAACGTAACCCTGTATCATAAGCCACTTGCCTAACTCCATCATCCCTCAAGTCAACAACACAGGCCAAAATCATCTCACATTGCATCACAAGATGTCTAGGACATCCTGCAAAGATGATCACATCTCCATACAAGACCGAGACTAATGGATAACATATATCAAAATCACAAAGATAGAAGTATACACAAGTCAACTAATCAATCCTAAAATACCAAGCTTGTGGTATAGGTAACAACCCATGCAAGGATAAACTGCGAACATGAGAATCCCTATCATGCACCTCAAAACCTCAAAAAGCTAAAGAATCATCCTGAACACGATCACCTCCCTCTTTCCAAGAGAATCCTTAAGCAAGAGTAACATCAAGGTCAACTCCCTCTGCCTGAGAGAATCCAACAACCTTGTCCCTATACTCTATAATACTTCCATCCCTTGCAAGCTTGGAATCTATCCCCGATTCCACAATAGGTTTTGTACCCATTTCCATGGCATCCCACCATGCATGTTATACATGTGCCTCCTCAAGTCTAGAAGGCTCATCCAACCTCTCACTAGAATGTACAAGTGCCCCTAGATTAGAAAGTAACATGTAAAGGCCGCCCTTTCACACCCCTCCAGCCAAAGTCTTTGGACTAGCTAGACTACAAGCATTGATCGTGCAATGTTGTCCCTCAAATAAAACTCTCCATTGTACATCTATCATGTAGAAAATTGAAAGAAGATCCTTCTTCAAACCAAGAACAAATAGAACATCACTCAACTCAAGAACATCAACTGAAGGCATCTAGAGGGAAATGGAGCCAACTCCTCTAACAGTATAAGTAGCATCATCACCAAGCTACACACTCTTGCCTCCCTCTTACTCCTAAAACCTATTGAATAATGACCTCTCATATGTCACATGTCTTGAAGCTCCATTGTCCACATACCATCCAACACTAGACATAGTGTTAGAAGACAAGCAAAGGACCAAAGCAATATCCATCCTGAGAAATCAACAATATGAAGAAGAAACAACCCTTCCAAGGGTCCAAGTGCTTCTCACAAGCAACCTAGGGTTTCACACCCAACAACCTCAACAATGTCAAGCACATCTTCTAGGTGTTGATATTACGGTAGTTGTGGGAGGTATTAACCTCTACGTGTAACATTTGACGAGACTAGAATATTTCGGGAAGCAAGAGAAACCCTAAAACATTAGATAATAACCCTAGAAGACAAGTCGGCTCAAG
The DNA here is from genome assembly GCA_010110895.2 of Picea sitchensis. Classification (NCBI taxonomy): domain Eukaryota; kingdom Viridiplantae; phylum Streptophyta; class Pinopsida; order Pinales; family Pinaceae; genus Picea; species Picea sitchensis. The sequence goes on from SNQJ01S0078863.1 coordinate 33,028, forward strand.
AGAATAATTAATATTAAGTTATTAGCCTCCAAGAAGAGAAGTCGGCCCAGCCAGGTAACTTGGAGCAGTATAAATAGAGGGCGCTAGAGCTCATTTGTTCTCACTCACTCTCACAACTGCATAAGGACGAGTGGTGCGCATGACTGGAGGAGAGTTGCAGCTACTGCAATAGTTACTTGGTCTTTGGTTATGGTTTGGACTTTTTGCCTTGGTTATGGTTTGGACTCTCTGCTTGGTATGCTCGCTTTGGAGAGAAGTATGCTACCTTGGTTGGCTATTGGTTCTAGGGTTTGCTTCCGAAATTATTTTGTCTGTCAAGGTGCTCGGGGGTGGCCTTTGTGCCTATGGTTGGGTGACAATATTGAGATAGTGTCTATGGTTAAATGAGCAAACCTATTATTTTCTAACAAGTTATGGGCCCACACTATCTTCGAACAGTCTAACCACTGGAAGGTAGATTGGGAGGATTTGCTCAGTTGCAGTTGCAGTTGCAGTCAGAGTTTTGCTACATCAACGAAACCCTAACCCTCATGTTGAGGCACCTTAAGTGAAGCGCTTGACCTAATTCATGGATAATGTAGTGCGCCCTAGCCTAGCGCACCTCCTGGTACTCTCAGCAAGCCAAGACGTCAAGTTTGAGTTGTTGGTCAAAGTCAAAGGTTGACCAAGTCAAAGCAATCATGACTTTCTCTATGAAGTCAGAAAACAAGTTAGAAGGGGTTTCTAACTTCAAAGCATGGAAGACAAGGATTGACCTCATCTTTGCCAAGAATGAAGTGTTGGATATCATGAAAGGAAAGATCATGGAACCATAGTTTGAAGCAGGAAAAGAGAAGGAACCTCAGAACGTGGCAGTCATGAAGACAGAAGACCTATCATGAAGAAAGTGTATGTTGTGCCCAAGAGAGATCTACTGAAAGGAACATTATGAGGTTTACCAATTCTCTAGCAACTAAACCTCTGTTCCAACAAAGTCATTCAAAGGTTTACCGTCACAGTTGGGTAACAAAGGTATGTACCTATACATGTTCGTTTAATTTGTATCGTTAGCATGAGTGTGTTTGAGGGGAATGTACAAGGGATCTTGTCCAAAGTAGTAATCTTGGATTCAGTATATTCAAAATATCAACACTCTCCGGGTTTGACTTGATATGTCTCTGACTGTTATGGCATTATAAGTTGACTTTAGTCAAGATCTTCTAAGGTTGAGATCGTATTCTCTAACTTAGTTTTCTGTCAAGAAAGCATATTGTTTTAAGTATAAGGGATAGGTTGGAAAGGATACTTGTCTCAGAAGAAAAGAAATCCAAGTGGAACAATAGCAAGACTCCAGGTACCCTTGTGAAATATGTTGACAAACCTTTGATGAACAATCTTTGCAGAAGTTGTCATAGAAGAAGTTTATAAGGATGACACAATGCTTGCAACAACTGCCAGATGGGCAGCAATCAGAACAGATAGAAACAAACTTAAAGAGACTCGGAGGAAGTCAGTAATCAAAAGGAAACCAAAACATGCTTTTGACACTTTGCAGAAAGCAAAGAGAGATGCAGCAGGCGGAAGCATGGACTCTCTCAGATAGAGGTAATTGATTGCAGAATTCCAGAAACATGCAGTGTCAGAATAAAAACAAGGAAGTTCTAGATATTGCTCATTCAAGCATGAAGTCGGGATTAGGAGGGAGCTAATCCCCAATGATATGATCCATTGAAGAATCTGTGAATACTATGAAGTATTTGTCCATGTTCTTCATTGGAAGTAGCAGCCATGATAAGCAGCACGTGTTCAGCTTGACTCTAGATGAATTCTTCTTCAAAAAGAAGCCTTGAATATGCTTGGTTGTCCATCTACATTTATGTTCCTATGGCGAAAGGAAGAAGTTGGAACCTTTAGGAAGGAAGGGCATGGAATCTATAGAAGATTCCATGGACTCCAATGTTGAAAAGGAACATGAGGAAGAACATGAAGGTTCCAAGAAAGAAAGAAAATCCAAAACAACAAAATTGAACCAGTTATTATACTGAAAATCATAAGACTACCAGCATGATTTGAATCCACTAGAAGCAATCAAGCAGAAGGAATGGAACGAAGTTGTGATGAAGAACAATGTATGTGAGAAATTGTGAAAAAAGACTTATAAATGGAAGCATTGATAGATACAAGGCGAGATTCGAGGCTAGAGGGTTCTCCCAGAAGGAGGGAGAAGACTATGATGACAGCTTGTTCCAGTAACCAGATATACCTCTGCCTGAGCCATTATATCTCTTGTAGTATCCATGGGTTGGAGTTTACATTAGATGGGTGTAAACTCTGTTCTTCTCAACAAAATAATTGAAGAAGAAGCATATGTAGAGCAAACTCAAGGTTTTTAGGTATACCAGAAAGAGACCCATGTATGCATATGGAAGAAGACCTTGTATGGATTTAAGCAACTTGGTGCAGAGCCTCTCATGTACAGCAGAAGCGTGGTGAAAACTTCCTATGATAGAGGAAGTGTATCGAAATGGTTCTTCAGAAGTCCGAGATAATGGATTAAAAATCCATGGCAAACTCCCATGATGATAGATATGAAGAAGTTGAGAGACCCTGATCCAGTAGACCCATCCCTGTATCGACAATTGAATCGCTCGTTAATGTATTTGGAGAATACTCAACCGGATATTTGCTTTGTTGTGAAAATAGTTCCAGGTGGAACCTAGCCATGAGAATTGAATAATTGCAAAGCATGCCTTGAAATATCTTCATGGGATGTTTGAGTTATGATATACAGCTGCATGGATTTATCGATTCAGATTGGGCAGGGAGTGCAGATGATAGAAGAAGTGTTTCTTGGATATGTTTCAGTTTGAGCTATGCCACGATATCATGGGCTAGCAGAAAACAGAAGTTTGTTGCACTCAGCACTGCAGAAGCAGAGTATATTGCAGCTTGTGATGCTTGTACGGAAGTAGTGTGGCTCCGTGAGCTAGTTTATCGATTGTTTGATCAAGTGTTGGATTCGACTATGATATATTGTGATAACCAGAGCTGTGTGAAGCTCTTAGAGAACCTGGTGTTCTATGACAGGTTGAAGCACATTGAGATCAAGTATTATTTTCTCCGTGATAAAGTCCAGAGAGGAGAAGTGGTTCTCCAGTATATCTCCACTGATGAGTAGATAGCAAATATTTTGGTAAAGCCTTTGTCCAAGATGAAAAGTTTGCATACTTAAGGGACAAGCTGGACTCGTGGAGATGACTTCCTTATTGGAAAGGGAAGTGATTACTCCACAGGTTGGGAGAGAGCATTGATATGTTATTGATATATGGACAGTCATCTTCCAATTTGGAAAATGGTCTACGTTGGGCAGTCACTTTCTAGTACGGAAAGTCGTCCAAGATTCTTGATGGACAGTCATTTTCCAGTTTGGAAAATGGTCCAGGTTGGGCAGTCACTTTCCAATCCAAAAAGTGGTCCAAGATTTTGATGGACAGTCATTTTCCAGTTCGGAAAATGGTCCAGAACGGACAGTCATGGTTCAACAAATTGTTGATGTACCATAGACAACGATTCCCCTTGTGGCCAGTGTGGGAGAATGGTCTAGGACAATCATTCTCCTTGGCAATCACTCTGAGAAGTAGTCAAGCAAAATGGTCCGCCTCTCCGGGCAGTCATTCTTTCGAAGTTCACAATTGTGAGCAGTTTTAAAGAATGGTCCAATGTAGGAGGTTGGTGCAGAACAGTCATTTCTGTAGGAAATGGTCCGGACAGTCATTCCCTAGAACAGACACATTATCTCCAGGTTGCACTGTGAATCGTGCCAGAATAATGGCCTAGTTAGGTTGAATGGTCCAGGTGCAGCAATCAGAGATAGTCATTCTCTAGGGCAGGCTCATTCTCTCTAGGTTGCATTGTGAATCATGCTGGAAGAATGGCCCAATTAGGTTGAATGGTCCAGGTTCARAAATCAGGGACAGTTATTCTTCTATGCTTGGGAAGAATAGTCCAGATAGTCCATGGTTGATGTTTAACTTTCCGAGGGCAGATGCTCTTCCAAGATCTCAYAGATGTGAGTGGAAGAATGGCCCGAATGACTCGGTTTGTATCATAATATTGTTTATGCAGGTGTTGTCGTCCTAATACACACTTGCAAACGTGAGCAAAGTCCAGCTCACTTAGTGTGTCCTTGGAGGCACAATACCTAGGTTCACAGTCCACACTGTCACCTTGACTGGAACCTCTTCCTTCTAGGCTTACTCCTAGGGAAGCCAAGGGGGGTAGACCCTAGTTACTAGATATGATTTAACATTTACGTTCTAGGAGTTGGTTTTAATTTGTTAAAGGTTTAGGTGAAAACTAACCTATGATGCAAAGACAGCAAATGCAAGATGCACAATCACTTATGTTAAGCAAACCCTTCCCTAAGTCAACTAAGACTAGTGCCTAAGGTTGGGCAAGGGGTCAACTACGTTTAAGGGAGTTTAATTACAAAAGATTACAAGTATTACAAAGTTACAACTATTCCACAACAATGTTGCAAATACTTACAATAATGAATATAGGATATGACAACAATTATACAAGAGATACACAAGATACAAATAGACAAGATTAACCAAGTGCCAAAGTGTGAGAATTAAAAGATATTCAAAGTTAAGATCATTCACATAAGGCCAAGCATGCCCCAATAAGAATTGGACTGTTTTTCAATGGCAACCACTAAAGCACTCAAGATCCAACAAGAAGATGCCTCCAAGTGGGATGCGTTATCTCTTGAGGGATCACACCACAAAGAGCATAAAATGAAAGATATGAAATATTTGAAAGATAAATGCTCAACACAACTTGAAAAGTTTAGCACTTAGATATTTAACCACACTTGCATGAAAGATAAAAGATGTATGTGCTTGCAATGCAGTATTCTAAACAACCATGAGATGTAACAAAGAGAAAATTGCCTAGAAGACTAAGTGGTTAAGAGTTGCTTAAAGATTTTATAGATTTCAATCACCCTCCTAACTAAGTGTCAAACCTTAATCCTCCTCCCCCAATTACCAAATAATTGTTGGATGCTCAAGATAATAAGGCAACGAGGCCCACCCTAGCTTTCATAGTCAGTCTAAGATCTGAGTACTTCCCGGAAAGGACGCATCCTGTGCGCTGTGAAACTGTCCCCGGCCTACACCCTCCGTTGTTTTACTCAAACCCCGTTTTATATGGCGAAGATGGTGGTATTAAGGTGTCCTAGTTGGTCTAAAATGTTATTATGTCTTAAGACTAAATCTTAAAATATGTTATGAGTGTTTTAGATAAGTTTTAGATGCCCAAAAACAGTGAATTATGTCCAAAACCGAAACTTAATTTACTGTGAAAGAGTGTGTTGCAGATTATGAAGTTAAAGCATGTGAAGCATCTACAACATGCAAAGGAAAGCTGAAAGTAAAGGCATTCATATCATCATCCACTTAACCATGTATGCATGTAAACTAAAAAGAAAAAGTAAAGTGAAAGACAAGAACAGCTTGCCAACTATAACAGAAAATTGTTTTATGTGTTCATCATTTAGCCATTAATTTAATCCATTTAGAAGCATGCTAAGAAAATGAATGTGACTTGCTGAAAAGAAAACTAAGATCTACAGCATGTACATGCTCTACATCTGATTTAAAGTAATGGATGGCAAATGCCTTAAGAGATAAGTAAATTACAGATCTAAAGGATTACTTCCAAAACATATAAACCATGAGATATTGCACTTGATAAGAATTAGAGCATAAAGAGAAACTATGCCTTGAGGGTTGAAGCTAAGATCAATGATGTGTGATGACTACTCTAGAGAATTTTAATCCATGTGAACCATAAAAACCATCAACACATGATTGTCTAGCCATACGATTTTGGGGATTTCTCTCCCAAGGTGTAGGCAATTAGTTAAGCAAAACTTTGAAAAAGAACAAGCAAACCACTCACAATGGCACAAGGTGGAAGCAAGCCTACCAATGTTGTGCCAAAGAGGGTTGTAAATAAAAACTAATAATTATTATTAGAACAAACTAGCCACACAACCTTGTCCTAATAACAAGTGGGGCAAGAAATAAAGAATGCTAGAAAATCTATGTCCTAGCCCAACGATTTTGGGGGGTTGGCTGAGCCAATCTCTCTTCCAAGGTGTAGGCAATAAACTAACTTGCAAAAATAAAATACAATGGCTGAAATACAACAAGAAAATGCAAGCCTCAAGGGAACTTCCCGGGGGCTTGCTACAATACTAGAAATGAATAGATAGAAGAAGAGATTCGTTACCCAACTAGTGGAGACTCTTTGGGGGTGTTGTGAGAATGAATTTGGGCAGCATATCCCCTTGTTCCTGGTAAGAATCTGCAAAAACCAGCAAACAAATGTTTGCTGGAAATGTTGCACAACACAACAAAGTTAAGAAAAAATTATGTTTTTAACGCAAAAATTTTTCACATAAAAATCTCCAAACGAAATTGAAATTATATGACCTATCTAAGATGGTTATCAAACTGAAATATAAATGGAATGTGAGCAGAAAATAAGATTAAGTAAAGCTAGGAGTTTGAAAAGGCTTTGAGGGAAGACTCCTTCTTGAGGCTTTCCCAACAATCCCTTGAGGCAAACCTGCAAAACTCAAGACAAATCGTGAAGCATGGATAGACTAACAATATGAAATACTTCAAACAATTAGCTATTCATCATATATAAACCAGCAAGAACTTAGAATACTCTTTGCTAATCTACTCTAGTAAACTACTTTACCAAAGATCTACTCAACACTACACAATAAACTCAAACACCACAATGTCACCTCATATGAAGAATGCAACCAGAATACTCTTGGTGATCCTAAATCCTCCAAAGCTTTATTAATCCAAATGGGAGAGTGTTGCAGCAACAAGTTGCTCCAAGACTCTCAAGAGAAAAATGGGATGGAAGCAAGAGGCAAAGAGCAAGAGAGATGGGGCGAAATTTCAGTACAGTAACAATAGCTCAAAGATTGGTGAAGAAATGAGTGAGGAGAGGCTTTATTTATGCTTGGAGAGGCAAACTCACCCCTCTTGGATGAGATCCAAGTGTCAAATACCAAGCCAAAGGGAGCATCTCAAGGAGAGGGGCACACCACTTAGGGTTTTGGTGAGGATTGATGAGTTGGATAAGTGAGTTGGCATGTGGGGACAAGCAATGGGTGAGGTGGTAGGCTAGGAAGGGCGTACCACTCATGGGAGGGGCCCCACAATCAATTAAATGACACTTCAAAGGATTTTATGTGAGGGGGGGGCGCAAATCCCCCTAAGGGCATGGGTGTTTAGTGAGTGGGTTGTGCAAGGGGGTGAGAAAAGGTTAAGAGGTGGGTTGGGTAGGTTAGGAATCATCCCTCTTGCTCTTTTCCATCAATACATTACCCCATTAACTCAAAATTTACAAAATTTGACATTTCGGCAATTCATACTTAGCAATTAAAATTGTTGTTTTAACTGACTAACACTCTGGGTGGACAAATGCCTAGCAAAACTTGTCCGACTGAGTTGAAACTTGGTCCAAGGGTGTAGGGGGTGCCTTTCCATTTTTTTTTAGCATAAATACCCCTAGCAAAAGCCCAAGGACCTACTTTTTACAATAATTGCTCAAAAACAATTAATTAAATAATTAATTAAAATCCCAACCTTAGGAAAATTAATTAAATTTAATTAATTAAAAAAAACCTATCTAGACTCGACGGAATTCCGCGAAACTTTCTATGATGTCTTGCATGGTCATTTACATCACTCCTAAATAATAGCTACTAGAGGATGAGACCATTAGAACGCCCTTCACCGGAATTATTGCAGGTGTGAGGGGAAAACTCAAGGGAAATTAATAAGGCTGAAAAGCCCAATTAATAACCTGAGGATAAAAAACCCTCGGTGAAAGGAACTCTCCCAATGAGAACATCCCAAGGTACCTGACCTAACTATGATCCATGTAGACCTATTACATTATTAACCCACGCAGGGGTGCAGAAATTCCGTTTACAAAAATTTGTGCTAGAAGCATAAATTGCCCAGTAGAACCAAACTGTCTTCGACATATTAGCATCTGATGATGCATATCTTCATGGCACATGGAGTTGACCCCTAGTTGAATAGGCGGTCAACATCTGACTATTGGACTGCTTGGCCTTATGTGAATGATCTTAACTTTGAATATCTTTTAATTCTCACACTTTGGCACTTGGTTAATCTTTGTCTATTTGTATCTTGTGTATCTCTTGTATAATTGTTGTCGTATCCTATATTCATTATTGTAAGTATTTGCAGCATTGTTGTGGAATAGTTGTAACTTTGTAATACTTGTAATCTTTTGTAATTAAACTCCCTTAAACGTAGTTGACCCGTTGTCCAACCTTAGGCACTAGTCTTAGTTGACTTAGGGAAGGGTTTGTTTAACATAAGTGATTGTGCATCTTGCATTTGCTGCCTTTGCATCATAGGTTAGTTTTCACCTAAACCTTTAACAAATTAAAACCAACTCCTAGAACGTAAACGTTAAATCATATCTAGTAACTAGGGTCTACCCCCCTTGGCTTCCCTAGGAGTAAGCCTAAAAGGAAGAGGTTCCAGTCA